>LPNX010507230.1:0-51623 GCA_001517045.1 Pseudotsuga menziesii | reverse complement strand
AGCAATTTTTCGCTCCCACCAGTCCTTGATCTCTTGCTCTGGTATCATATGTGAGCATATATTCCAGTTATGTACTACCGGCAACGGAACCAATGTTGTAATCTTTAAGATCACATAAGGTTACCAATAATACATACAACAATATACACAGATGCAAGAGACAAGAACTGATAACATGAACAGATTATATTATCCTCAATAGATCATACAAAGCCAAGAACTGAACTGAACTCTTGTGTGGTTCAACAGCCTAATATACAGGTTACAAATAGTTACAATCATAACTACCTGTTGGTTCACCGAACCGACACGACTATTAGTTAACAGACTAACTACTGTGTTTACTCGGCCGACCGACGTAGTCGGTACCTCGACTTAGTCGGCTGATCGACTAAGTCGGTCTTCGTTCAAGTCGACTTATGTCGACTTGCTCCTTCTACATACAGTCACAAAAAGAATGCATTGTTAATGAATGAAGAACAAAGGTTTCAAAATCAACTCACAATCGGTTTACAAATTTCTAGTTCAGCAAGAACTTTTTCTGTTGGAGAAACCAAGGTATAGGTTCACCTATCCATGAAAAAAACCATGCATTCAACCTTGATAAAAATAAAATAGTATTAGATACAATAGTATTTCATCTTGGTGCAATAATTAGATGATAAATCGTATTCAAATTTTAGGATAGTAACATCCAAGGACAACAAGTAGTTAGTGTTGTTGGACGTAATTTTTGAAACAACAAGAGACCAATCAATTCCCTTCCTTCTTCTGGTTACAATGAGTCTCTACAAAATTTCAATAATAGTTATTTTTTGTGTATCCAACTCAGGAACATGGACTTTAATCAAGAAAACAATTCTACATCAATGAATAATCAAGAAATAATTCAAAACCAAATCATGATCAGTAGGCCAACTGGATTTGCACAAAGGACTATTTGTATTGATACATCAAAGGTCTTACTCAACATATTTGTAAGCAAGTTTCATATTTTGATCTTACTAGAAGATTTAACAACCAATTTTTCACTTTTCAGGATAATAGAACTGAGGCTTGTTGAGGACACAACAATCAAACCCCAAATTATTTCAATGATATGATGGAAACCAACCTTCAATATAATTTTCATAATGACATCCATATGGGTCATATTCCAGGAAATCATACTCGATGACGGCAAGTCAGGAATATACATCGTCACAACAATAGAGGAGAGATTTCATGTTTCCCAATCTCGTCTCACTCTTCATTCAATGATAACATCCATGATCGAGACCATGGTTTCAATATACACACATCAAATAATATGATTGAGTTTTTCCAACAAATGTCCCCTTTCCATCAAACATTTCATGCCCAAATTGATAAATTGTCAATAGTTCAAATGTCTAACGTTTGTCATGAATTCTACCCTAGAATCATTATTTTCAAACGAGATGAAGGACATATTTGTGTGAGATGTATGGAAGAGCATGAAATCCATCGTTTCTCTCAATATAACAACATGAATCCTAGAAAAAAACCTCTTATTTTATTAGTTTTGACACAGGTTGAAGAGATGTTAATAGCATGAGTGAATCCAATACTACAGGTCACACATGCATTTGGAGGTTAATATAAATACAATGGCCATACAATTAGCTTCCCACAAGATATCATTTAAATTGTTAAGACTCTTCCTCATCGAATTGAAGACCTAGACATATTAATTGTCAGAAGAGAAGGGCCTCCATCTAAGCACTATGATTTCATTTTTAGTAGGTCATCAATAATGAACGCATTTCATTACAAAATACAAATGCAAAAATATTATCGAGATGTTGAAATTTATCTAGAATAAGTTGTGTGTCTCTTAGACTAGCCAACAAATATCTCCACTAAATTGTGTTATTTCAAATATAACATAGCTAACTCATAAGATATTGATGCAAACATTGACATATTTGGAATTCATCAACTCGAAAATAATCCTTAATATTGTTAATTTTTTAATGTTTATATAAGATATTATAAAATTTAGCATCATTACAACATAACCATAATCAAAGGATCACTGAAATATAGACAAGCACAACCACATAAACGAACATAAATATTATCTTGGGAAACAGTCATGGGGAAGAAAACCCAACAAAACTTCCTCTGTATAATATGTATAAAAAAATACAATACAAGACCCCAGATAGTTGCGCCTCCCTCTATCATATATATCTCTCTCTATCCCATGTGCTATACATAAGTGAGTGTGTTTTCAAATTAGGAACACATATTATCTATTTATACTCTTTCTGTCACTTGAATTTTAACCTAACAAGTTGGCCCCACTTAACTAAGTGGGATGAATTCACTTAGGAAGAATCAATACAATATTATATTATATTCATTAGGGTGCTATTGACCCGACTTACAATAGAGGATTTACCTCATGATTCTATAATGACCAATTACAATACTAACACCCTGTCGAAGGAATAATAACATCTACCTCGGCTTACATCAGTAAAATACATTTATAATATCCTTTCAAGTTACAATATTCAACACTCCTTAACGAGAAGGTTATTATACTCACAACATCATCATAGACTATATGAGAAAAGAGAGACAATATATGCAACATCATCTATGTTATACATTTATACATCATAGGAAGTTTTCAACATTCATTAGTAACTGGCAAAACTAGTCTTCAATGTCTTCATCTTCTGCATCACACGATGACTTAATCCTTTTGCAGCAATGCTTCGATCTTTCAATCATTTGTAGCACCACTTTGATCCTTTGCAGTAGTACTTCAATATTATGATTATTTGCAGTAGCACTTTGATCTTATGATCCTTTGGAACATCACTTTGATCTTCTGATCCTTTGCAACAACACTTCAATCTTGTGATCCTTTGGAGTAGCACTTAAATATTCGAGATCCTTTTCATCACTGATTTGATCTTCTCAATACTTTGCAACAACACTTTGATCTTCTCAATCACTTGCAGCACCACTTCAATCTTCTTGATCCTTTATAGAAACACTTTGATCTTCTCGATCCTTTATAGAAGCACTTCGATCTTCTCAATCCTTTGTAGTAACACTTTGATCTTCTCAATCCTTTGCAGAAGTACTTAGATCTTATCTATCCTTTATAGAATTAATTCGATCTTCTTGATCCTTTTGCATCAACACTCTAATATTCTTGATCCTTTTGCAGCATCACTTTGATCCTTTCAATCCTTTGCAACATCACTTCAATCCTTCTTGATCCTTTGCAGTTGTACTTGGATCTACTTGACCCTTCATTATTGTACTTTGATCTACTTGATCCTTTTTCACCACGCTACCTATAGTACACATGATCTATTTGTGAGATGATGAATCCCAATTACTTTAGGACATAATTCCAAGGATGATGGAATCCTCCATCAACATGATCCATGGAATCAATCAGTTGAATCATCTACAACTAAATGTATATCTCGACCACACCTAGTGTCAGCCTTATCATCTATGAGGACTCATCGTAAACCATCCATACCACTAAGGTTAGGACCACTCACAAGTGAGTGTTATACTATGGTATCTACACTTATGTGTAGGAATACTCTTTCAAGCAAGAGTATTATCTGCAAAGAAGATCTCGACCGCATACACAATGTCGGCCCATCATAGAAAATACATACCACACAGGTTAGGACCAATCCCAAATTATTTTTATACTATGGCGTCCACAAGTGAATGTGGGTACTCTCCATGCTAGAGTAACATGTGTAGAGCCATCCTTAGATAATAAGGACCACTCTCATGAACAAAGTGTTATACCTATCATCCTCAAGAGAGGATACTTTTGTCCACAAGTGAATGTCAGACCTTGTCAGCATTGTCGGGTGTACTTTTACTCTTTTATGTTGGAGCATCACTATCATCCCATCATCATTGTCAGTATCATCATCAATCCCCATTTTTCAAGAGGATCCATATTATCAACCTGCTCCCCCTTTTTCCGAGGAGGGTTCATGTCTTCTACCTATTCTTCCTTTCCAAGGAGATTCCATATCTTTGTCTTGTTCCTCCTTTCCAAATAAGGTCCATATCTTTGAATTTTTCTTCCGTTCTGAAGAGAGTCTATATTTTTGACCCATTTCTCCTTTCTGAGAAGGGTCCATATCTTCGGATTGTTTCTCCTTTTCAAGAAGGGTCCATATCTTTGACTCATTTCTCCTTTTTGAGAAGGGTCCATATCTTCTATTGATGTAATTGTAACTTCAGAATGTAATCAGTTGTGTTATATTTTTAACTTTAACCTAGCATTATTAGGATATTTTAACTAAGATAATAACAAGCACAACAATCAAACAAAAGAGACAATGAACATAGTGTTTTTCCTCTGGGAAACCATAAATGGAGAAAAGACCAAAATAGTAAGATGATCTCCCGATAGCAGTAACTTATTTCTTCCTAGCCCCAGCGTCTTCTTCTTCCTCAACTATGTGCTACAACTAAGTGTGAGTGATTTTGAGTGAGTGTGTGTTAAATAGAGAGGTCACCTTTCTATTTCTACTGATTCTCGACATGACTAAAACCCTACTAGGTACGACTTCACTAAGTGAGTCTAATAACCCTAGTGCCCCGGAACTGCGGGGACTTTAACCCTTAGACAATAGGAGGGTTACCCACAATGACTTGACATGACTTGTTTACATTATAGATCCTCCTGATCGGAACATTGGGGCATGACATCATGACTCAATTACATTACAGACACATCTCGGAATAAACTTCGGGGTACAAGACATAAGATACATAGGTGAATACATTCTGAAGTTACAAATACATCAACACTCCCTCTTAACTAGGAAGGTATTCTTTCGACACAATTTTCAGCACTGGTCTTCTTCTCTGTATCAACTAGGTCATCTCATTATCTTCATCTTCAAGTCTTCTTAGTCTTCAAGTATTCTTCTTCATCTTCTTCGTATTCTTCCTCTTCTTCATCTTCAAGTCATCTTCTAAGTCATCTTCTTCTTCAAGTCTTCTTCATCACAGAATTTGCATCATCACGAATAATGGATCATCATCACATCTGGATCAAAAATTGATCTGGATCATCATCAAGTCTAGATCATCATCACATCTGGATCATCATCACATGCTATCTCAGAATGGTGCTATCTCGATTCTTCTCGTCATAGGAATTTCTACAGAGTCAGCCCTGTAGGCCTACCCTTCATGTAGGTATTCATCAGCGCTTATATCTGACACTTAAGTCAGAATGGCCTGCCTAGCTCTTACATCTGACCTCACCTTGTCAGAAAGGCATGCCTAACACTCACATCTCACCTCATCTTATCAGAAAGGCCCAGCACTCACATCTGACCATGTGTAAACACATCGCGCTAGAATGGCTCAACACTTATATCTGATCGCATGCAAGCACATCGCATTGGAATGGCTCTGCACTTACATCCGACCCCATCTTGTTAGAAAGGCGCAGCACTCACATTTGAACATGTGTAAACACATCGTGCCAGAATGGCTCAAAACTTATATCCGACCTCATCCTATCAGAAAGGATTTGCACTTACATTCAACCATGTGTAAACACATCGCATCAAAAGGGCTCTCAGTCATAGATTGAGGATTCCTTGTAACTGACTAGGTGCCTCCATTCTCCCGAAGAATGGCAGTTGCCCTTACATCTGACCTACTTGTCAGAATGGCCGACACTCACATCTGACATGGGAGGAACCTAATCCTTTAACCATGATATAATGGCTCAGCTCTTACATTTGATCAAGTGGGAACACATCCCTCTATCACATCAGAATGACTCTCAGTCCTAGACTGAGTTTTCATGGTAGCTGACCAGGCACCTCCATTCCAAGAATGGAAATAGCCCTTATATCTGATCATGTAGGAACCAATCCTACAGTCATATCAAAATGGCTCAGCACTTGTATCTGACATGGAAGGAACCTAAATCCTCTCACCATGACAGAATGGATCATCCCTTACATCTGACCATGGAAGGAACTTAATCCTCTCCCATGTCAGAATGGCTCATGGAATCATCACTTCCCTTTGGAGGGAACCTCAATATGGAGAACACCAAGCTTCTCCCTGAAGTACTCAAACTTCACCCTAGCCAATGGCTTCATCAACACATCGTCTATATAATCGTCTGTCGCAACATACGGGAGCTTCATTGCTCCCCTCTGCACCATATCCCTGATATAGTGATACTTGATCTCGATATGCTTAGACTTGTCATGGAACACTGGGTTCTATGACAACTTCACACAACTCTGGTTGTCGCAATATATACAAGTAGCATCCAACTAGAGATCAAACAAATTAGACAGTAGCTTCCTTAGCCATACCACCTCACAACTAGCTGAACAAGCTGCAACATACTCTGCTTCAGTTGTACTCAGTGCCACACAGGATTTCTTCCTGCTAAACCAATAGATCACACCTAATCCCATACTGAAGCAACACCCTGAATTGCTCTTCTTATCGATGGCACTGCCTACCCAATATGAATCAACATAACCCTCCAAGTTAATCTTATGATTTGACTCATACTTGAGACCATAATCAACAGCACCCCTCAAGTACCTCAGAATATGCTTTGCAGCAATCAAGTGAACATTTCTCAGATATGTCAAGAACTGACTCAAGGTGTTCACAGCAAAGAAAATGTTTGGTCTCGTGTTAGTCAGGTACATTAAGGACCTAATCATCTGATGATACATCGTAGCATCAACCAACTCTAATGAAGCATCGCTCAATAGCTTCGGGTTTGGTGCCACAAGTGTGGCCATAGCCTTGCAGTCCATCATCCCAAACCTCTTCGAGATCTCTACTGCATACTTCCCTTATCTGAGGAATATTACATCTGTATTCTGCCACACCTCCATGCCTAAAAAATAATGCATCATACACAAATCCTTCATTTCAAATTCAGCAACAATCTTTCTCTTCATATCAACAATCAACTCATCCATACCTGTTACAAACAGATCATCTACATATAGTAGAAGCATCACTAGGTTTCCATCTTAAACGTTGCAGTAAAGGTTGGAATCTGCTTTACTCTTGGTAAATCCCAAACTAGATAGAAAGCTGTCAATTCTGTCATACCATGTCCTGGGTGTCTATTTCAAACCGTACAGGGCTTTCTTCAATCTGCACACATGAGACTCCCTGTCCTGTGTCTCAAAACCGAGTGGTTGTTCTACATACACTTCATCTTCCAGTACACCATTCAAGAAAGCAGTATTGACATCCATTTTGTGTATCTTCCATTTCATTACTACAGCCAAGGCAAGTACTGGTCTGATGGAAGTGTATCTAGCTACAGGTGCAAATTTTTCTTCATAATCTATTCCTTCTTTTTGGGAGAAACCACGAGCCACAAATCTTTCCTTATATTTTTCAATGCTACCGTCCGCAGCATGCTTGATCTTGTAGATCCATTTGGAAGTTACAACTAACTTCCCTTCTAGTCTTGGAACAACATCCCAAACATCATTCTTCATGATCTATTGATACTCTTCGATCATAGCATTCTTCCATTCTTTCCATTCTACCGCTTCTTCATAATTGGAAGGTTTTTTATCGATGAAATCACATAGTAATGCTACATACTTGGAGCAAGATCTGGTTCTCTTTCTCTCTCTGTGATTCTCTTCTGGAGCCCCATATCTCTTTGCACCTTGGATAATTTCACATACCCAAGAAGGTTTCCTCTTATGAGGATTCTTCTCCAGAGGTGGATCTACAGGTCTTTGTGGTTCTTCGAATTCTCGATCTTCTCCTTGAGTTTCTTTGTTCATGGTTGTATCATGAATTCTGGCTGCTTCTACTTCTTTAGGTTCTTCAGCAAGTTTCTTTCTGGATTTGTTGTGAGCTATGTCTTCATCAAATAACACATCTCTGTTGATGTCAATCTTCTTGTATCCTGGGAAATAGATTCTATAAGCCTTTGAGCTTTCAGAGTATCACACAAATATACCCTTCTTTCCTGAAGGATCTAATTTTGTCCTCTTCTCTTTTGGAATGTGTATGTACACAGGAAATCTGAATATTCTGAGGTGGTTGAACTTTGGTTTCTTGCTGGAGAAGACTTCTTCGGGAGTCTTGTTCTCGAGTACTCTTTGTGGAGTACGGTTTTGTACATACACCACTGTTGTGGCAACTTCTGCTCAAAGATGCATAGGAATATCTTAATCATGAAGCATAGCTCTTGTGGCTTCCATGAAAGTTATGTTCTTCCATTCTACAATCCCATTCTATTGTGGATTATAAGGAGTGGACAACTCCCTCTTAATCCCTGAGTCTTTGCATAACTCTTTGAATTCAGTTGACGTGAATTATCCGCCATTATCTAATCGAAAGGTCTTAATCTTATTTTTAGTATGATTCTCAATCAAGGCTTTGAATTCCTTGAATTTTCTGAATACTTCATCTTTGTTCTTCATGAAGTGGATCCATGTCTTCCTAGAAAAGTCATCAATGAAAGAAACATAGTATACATACCCGCTTAGTGAACTTGATGACATTGGACCACATACATCGAAGTGGATGATTTCCAAGATTCCTTTTTCTTTGCTCTCACTACATGGAAATGTCTTCTTTGTGTTCTTTCCTTTTGCACATCCTTTGCAGACCCCATCATGTTTTGCTTGTATTTCTAGAAGACGTTCAACAACTTTGCTTGCAAGAGGTATTGCTCTGTAATGCACATGTGCAAGCCTTCTATGCCAAAATTCATTTGGCTCTACTGTGTCATGGACCAAGGCTTGTTCTGTATGGTCCTTCAATTTGTACAAACCTCCTTCTTGTTCCCCAATCACTATCACATCATCAATATTATTTCCTTTTGTCCACATGATGACTTGACCATCTATGAATGCAACCCTCATTCCTTTTGCATCTAATGCAGATATGGAGAGAAGGTTCTTCTTGAGTCCTGGTACAAACAATACTTCCTTCATTTTCATAGACTTTCCAGAGTCTAACTTATAGGAGGATTCCCCACTACCTTTTCTTGGATACTGGTAGTCATCTCCTAGTTTCACCTTGTGAGGTGATTCATGTTCTGAAAGTTTCACAAAGGATTCCTTGAATCCAGTCATATGCTTGGAAGCAACATTATCTATAAGCCAATCATTGCTTCTATGAGTAATGTTTCCCGTGAGGGCGGAAATCAAAATATATTCTTCTTTGCTTGAAGAATCTTCACTTTCATATCTGGTTCTCTTTGATGAAGGTTCATCATCCTCTGCAGCATGAGCATGATGTCTCTTCTCTTGTTTCCCTTCTTCTTGTGAGAGCTACTTTTGTTCTTAGGACAATCTATGAAAAAGTGTCCTCTCTCATCACATGTATAGGAAATAAACTTAGACTTATCTCTAGGCTTTCTGAAGTTATTTTTTTGATTAGAATACTTACTTCTGTGATGGCTGGATCTGGGTTTCTTGGATTGTACTGTGAGAGATTGATATTCACTTCCCATTTTCTCTTCTCAAGCTGCTATCCGAGCTTCTTCTTGAGAAAATTCTTCCCACAGTCTACTGAAATTGACTAACTTCTTCCTGGCACAGATCCCTTGAATGAAGGAGTCCCATGTCCTAGGGAGACCATTCAAGGTGGTCATCATAATTTGTACATTCTCCACTTCTTCATCTACTACTTCCAATTGTTCCTTGATCTGAGAAACCCTTGTGAAGTAAGACTGGATGGTTTTTGCATTCCGGATCTTCACATTATTCAATTGGTTCCTCAAGGTCATCTTCTGGTTTATGTTCTTTCCTTCAAACAATTTGGTTAGGGCATCAAACATAGATTTAGGTGTCTTGAGGGAGGACACCTATGGTATAAGGTGATCCTTGATAGAATCAGCAATGATCCTCTTTATCATAACCAACTTCTTCTTATGTAAGTCCTTAGCCTCATCTCCCTCTAGAACTGGAACCTCCTCATTGATGTAGGAGTCCAAATCATTGTCTTCCAGAACCACGGAGATCCTATACTTCCAGGATCGAAAGTTATTAGCTCCCTCAAGATTTTCATCAAGCTTGGTATGATGAGACATCTTAATTGAAAACCTCAAATGGGAATACAAAAGATTTAGATCTAGGTCAAGATGTCAAATCTGGATTTGGAGCTGAAATCCTACAGTGCTAGTTTAGGAGAAGATTAGGGTTTTGCTTTTCCAGAGTTTTGTCCAACCAAATGCTTTGAAATTGATCCCTAACTTTGATTTTGGGGAGGAGATCAATCTAGGCCTAGGCTCTCTGAAAAGCCCTAATTTTTGGTAGTAGTGTCGGGTCCAAAACTGAAAAGCCTCATAATTGGATTCTACTTCGACAGAAAGATGCACCCTAAGGAGGAGAGTTAATCCAAGCTTCTTTTGCTAAAAATCTGTGGAGAAAGATCCACAAAGTAGGAATCCCTAGTTCTTGTAGCTGCACAGTGTCTTGTTCTCAGTTTAGCTCTGATACCATGTTATATTTTTAACTTTAAGCTAGCATTATTAGGATCTTTTAATAGAGAGAATAACAAGTATAGTAATCAAACACAAGAGACAATGAACACAGTGTTTTTCCTCGGGGAAACCATAAATGGAGAAAACCCTGTAACTTCCTCAGAGATAGAATCAGCACCAAATAGAAAATCCCAAAATAGTAAGATGACCTCCCGACAGCAGTAACCTCTTTCTTCCTAGCCCCAGTGTCTTCTTCTTCCTCAGCTATGTGCTACAACTGAGTGTGAGTGAGTGTGTGTTAAATAGATAGGTCACCTCTCTATTTATACTAATTCCTGACATGACTAAAACCCTACTAGGGCTGAATTCACTAGGTGAGTCTAATAACCCTAGTGCCCCGGAAGTGCGGGGACTTTAACCCTTAGACAATAGGAGGGTTACCCACAATGACTTAACATGACTTGCTTACATTATAGATCCTCTCGATCGGAACATCGGGGCATGACATCATGACTCAATTACATTACAGACACATCCTAGAATAACCATTGAAGGGATAGATATAGAAGCTACGGATTCTTAAATTTTTGGTCTCTCTCCACAATCCATTGGCAAAAGTAAGCTAGGCTGACTCTCCATCAAAGGGCGCATCTTTCTATCGAAGAAAAATTCAATTCCGAGCATTTTCAGTTTTCGGTGCGGGAAATTAGGGATTTCTATAGAAGAGGAATTTTTGAGTGAGCCTAGCATAGGATTTATCTCCTCATCAAAATCGAATTTTAGAAACGTAGGTCAATATTTTTGGTTGGGTGTAACTCTGGGAAAGTCAAACCCTATTTTGACCCCGGGCCAGGAAAACCCTAAAATACTAAAAGTGATACGTTTTGGTATATTCGTTATACCTCCAGATTGGAGAAGGATTGGAAGATGAAACTTTCAAAGGCTGAATTCAAATACTCATTCACACTATATCCAAAATTCAGCCTCAAATTCACTATAATATAGGATATATAATCCCTCCAAGTTAGGGTTCCAACCTCTTCTAGGATTCATCCCTAAACAAGACACCTGGGGAGAATTGCTATATCTTGGGATACAAAGGTTCAAATGCAATTTTTGAAGATGTTCCAAAAACGGAACGGGCTGTAATTTATGTAGTCCAATTTTCATAGCTAGAAGATGAAACAATGGCACATGGAAGTCTGTACAACTTCTCTATGTTGAACAGTCCGAAAACAGGTCACCTTGGGAAAACAATCATAAGTTTCAATTGGTGAAACCAATTCTGATGAAACCTATGGTGTTGGAATAGGAACAAGCAAGGATACCTCTGGACGAATTTTCTGAAATATAGGAGTAGTAATTTAGGATATATCATAGAAATAGTATCGGGAATTTTTGCATAATAAATTGGAAAACTAGGGCTTCCTGTATCGGGAGTTTCCATCCACTGTTTTCAGAAAATGAGTACATTGGATAGCTCAAATTTAAGAGGTCTATATTTCTATCCAATCAGCTTTGAAATATTCCAAGTTTTAAAATTAGGGTTTCTATGACAAACCCTAGATCAACCAGCTCTGGAACTAGGAGGGACACCTCAAATCGGTAAGATCTAATCTTTTGCTATTTTCATATGAGGTTCTCATTTCAAAGTGATCTATCACATCAGCTTGATGATAAGCTTGGTGAATTTGACAAATTCCAAGCATGGAAGTATATGATCTCTCTGAATAAAATGAATTGGACACCTACATAAGTAGAGAGGTTCCAACTCCAAAGGGAGATAAGGCTAAAAGCCTTACACCAGAAGAACTTGGTCAAACCCAAAAAGATCGTTGCTGATTCAATCACGGATCACCTTATACCATAAGAGTCTTCTCTAAAGACACTGAAAGAGATGTTTGATTCCTTGACCAAGCTATTTGAAGGGAAGAACATAAATCAGAATATGACTTTGAGAAAACAGTTGAAGAATGTGAAGATCCAGAATGCGGAGACCATGCAGTCATACCTTACAAGGGTCTCTCAAATCAAAGAACAACTTGAAGCGGTAGAAGAAGAAGTGGAGAATGCAAAGGTGGTGATAATAACCTTGAATGGCCTCCCAGGATCATGGAATTCATTCATTTAAGGAATGTGTGCTGAAAGGAAGTGATTACTTTCAGTAGACTCTGGGAATATTGCACACAAGAAAAAGAAGCTTGACTGATAATAAGAGAAGAGAAGACGGGAGAAACTGAAAATAAAGCTCTCGCCATCCAAAGAAAATCCCTCAAGCGATGAGGACTATGAAGGACTCAACTCTTGAAGAAACTATTATCCATCTTATCATTTGGATAAGAAATGATGAATGAATAAGATGATGAAGTTGAAGGCTCAAGAAGGAGTCTACCTACGAAACAAATAAAGATAAGTATTCAATTGTCATTTCATGATATTGTTTTTTGTTATGTATTCGTTTATATTCAGTTGATGTATTATGCATGATGGAATTCTTGCATTAATGAAAGTATACTACTAATATGCATGTAATGGGTAAGTAGATCATGGTTCTATACAACTCGCCATTGCTACTTATTTAGATTGAAACCTCTTTTCTGACATATTGGATTAGTGCATAATCTCAATGTTGTCCTGGTAGAGATGGAAGGCATATAAAAAAGCTTCGTGAGATATGGATGAATGTTGTATTGGATAAAATAGTTGCATGATCATAAATTTATGCATAATAATTTGCCATTATGAATATGCCTTATGAAATGTTTCTAACCATACAGCTAATGCATTTGACTTATAGGACAGATCGCGTAAAATTTCCTACAAGCAAAGAAGGATGAGAGTTGTTCCAAATAACAAGTGATGACAGATAAAGAATAATATGACAAATGCAGTGACATCATTGATGCAGAACCTTCCAGCTATGAATAAGTAATGAAGAAGAAAGGGAAGACCAATTCAAGAAGAATGATGTCTAGGATGCAGTATCAATATATGAAGGGAAGTTCATAGTTCCATCATGCAGTAGATGGAAACATCGTAGGATACAAGACAATATTCGTAGCATGAGGCTTCTCACAAAAAGAAGGCATAAACGATGAAGAGACATTTGCAGCCACTAGAGTTGATGCACATGACATGCAGTCTCATTTGTGCAAATTAAATAAGGCCTTGTACGAGCTCAGAAGACACCCATGGGATAATACATACATGATTAGCTTGATGAAGATCTTAACATTTGCTACAAGGTTGAAGATGAAATCCTATAGACTAGATGGATACATAGAATATGAATAGCATAGGAAGCTACTTGTCACTCTGGTACAAAATGTTTAAGTGCATAGAGTACGAAAGACAGATGGAGTATGATGCTCTGCTTCATAGGGAGTCACTGCAGAAGATCCTAAGGTTCGACATGGTACGACATGATGGATAGATTACTGATGACTCTAGGCATTAATGAGAGTAAAGAGGGTTCCAACCTTTGCTTCAAGGTTGAAGGAAAAATACCAGTGATGCTCCTGTTATGTGTCGATGCACTATTTTCTAGGCATGGAGGTGTGGAAGAATGCCGATGGAATTTCCCTGGGATAAGGGAAGTATATGGTAGATATCCTGAAGAGGTTCGGGATTATGGATTGCAATACCATGACCACACCTATGGCATCAATCCTAAATCTATTGAGTGATGCTTCATCAGAAGTGATTGATGCTACGATGTATTGTCAAATGATTGGGTCCTTGATGTACATGATGAACACAAGACCAGATATTTGCTTTGTTGTGAACACCTTGAGCTAGTTCCTGACAGATCCAAGACATGTTCACTTGATTGATACAAAGCATATTATGAGGTTCCTGAAGGGTACCGTTGATTATGGGCTCATGTATGAGGAAAATCAGAAGATTAACCTAGAGGGTTATGTTGATTCAGATTGGGCACACAGTGCCATCGATAGGAAGAGCACTTCAGGGTGTTGCTTTAGTATGGGATCAAGTGTGATCTCTTCGTTTAGCAATAAGAAATCCTATGTGGCACTGAGTATAGCTGAAGCAGAGTATGTCGCATATTGTTCAGCTAGTTGTGAGGTAGTATGGCTGAGGAAGCTGTTGTTTGATTTATGTGATCTCCAGTTAGATGCTACTTGTATATACTACGACAACTAGAGTTGTGTGGAGTTAACGGAGAACCCAGTGTTCCATGACAAGTCGAAGCATATCGAGATCAAGTATCACTATATCAGGGATATGGTACAGAGAGGAGCAGTGAAGCTCAAGTATGTTGTGATGGACGAATAGATAGCTGATGTGTTGATGAAGCCATTGGCTAGAGTGAAGTTTGAGTACTTTAGGGAGAAGCTTGGTGTTCTCTAGATCGAGGTTCCCTCCAAGGGGAAGTGAAGAGTCCATGACCCATTCTGACATGGTGAGAGGATTAGGTTCCTTCCATGGTCAGATATAAGGGCTGAGCCATTCTGTCATGGTGAGAGGATTGATTACTTCCATGTCAGATATGAGTGCTAAGCCATTCTGATATGACTATAGGATTGGTTCCTACATGATCATATATAAGGGTTGTTTCCATTCTCTGAATGGAGACACCTGGTCAGTTACCAGGAACCCTCAGTCTGGGACTGAGAGCCTTTCTGAAGAGTAAAGGTCAGATGTAAGGGATGGTCCATTCTGATGTGACTGTAGGATTGGTCCTTACATGATCATATATAAGGGCTATTGTCATTCTCTAAATAAAGGTACTTGGTCAGTTACCAAGAGTCCTCAGCCTAGGACCGAGGGACATTCTAATGTGAATGTATGATTGGTTCCCACATGATCAGATGTAAGTGCAGTGCCTTTCCATATATGATAGTAGTTGTGTCCTATCATGCTGGTGGATGTGAGTGTTGAGCCTTTCCATAGATGATAGTAGTTTTGTCCTATCATGCTACTGGATGTGAGTGCTGAGCCTTTTCACAGATGGTGGTAGGTGTGTCCTACCATGTTGTTGATTGTAAGTGTTATGCCTTTCAACATATGGTAGTAGGTGTGTCCTACCATGCTGGTGGATGTGAGTGATGTGCCTTTCCACAGATGATAGTAGTTGTCCCCTATCATGCTGGTGTATGTGATTATTGTTCCTTTTCACAGATGATAGTAGTTGTGTCCTATCATGCTGGTGGATGTAAGTGATGTTCCTTTCTGACATGGTGTTGGATGTGTTCCTCTCATGGTCAGATGTGAGTGCTGACCATTTTGACTTAGGGTTAGATATAAGTGCTGAAGAAGACCTACATGGAGGCTAGGCCTACAACCAGAATGAAAAAGGGCTGGCTCTGTAGAACTTCGTATGAAGAGAAGAATCATGAGATAGCACCAGTGATGATCCAGATCCAGTGATGATGATCTGGCAATGATGATCCAAATTGAGTGATGATCTAGATCCAGTGATGATGATCCAGCAATGATGATCCAGATCCAGTGATGATGATCCATATCGAGTGATGATCCAGATCCAGTGGCATTGATCCAGCAGAGATGATCCAGATTGAGTGATGATCCATATACATTGATGATGATCTAGATCTAGTGAAGATGATCCAGATCCAGTGATGATCCAAATCCAGATGAAGATGACTTGAAGATAAAGATGACCTGAAGATTAAGATGACTTGAAGATGATGAGAACTCGATGACGATCCACATGATATAGATAAGAATACTTGTGCTGATAAATTGTGTCAAGAGAATACCTTTCTATTTAAGAGGGAGTGTTGATGTAATTGTAAATTCAGAATGTATTCACTTGTATATCTTATGTATTGTACCCCGACGTTTATTCTGGGAAGTATCTGTAATGTAATTGAGTCATGTCATGCCCCGATGCTCCCATTGGGAGTTTCTATATTGTAAACAAGTCATTTCAACTCATTGTGGGTAACCCTCCTATTGATTAAGGGTTAAAGTCCCCATAGTTTTTGGGCCCTAGGGTTATTAGACTATCCTAGAGAAGTCAATCCTGGGTGATTTATTGTAATTCAAGGCAATAGTCCCCACCGTTGTGTTAAGGATAACCCTCTTTGTTGGTCGGAGGGGAAAAGTCCCCACAAGTTGTGGGGCACTAGGGTTATTAGACTCTCCTAGAGATGTCAGCTCTAGTAATTAATTGTTAAGTGATGCTGACATGTTGGAGTGGACATTAAGTAAACGAAGGAATATAAATAGAGATTGAGACTCTCTATTTATCACACACACACTCACTCATTGGGATGCATGAGTTAGAGAGAATTTGTTGGGATCAGAGAGAGAGACTACTGCTGTTGGGAGATCATCTTTATGTTTTTGGGTTTTACTTTTGGTGCTGATTCTATCTCTGAGGAAGTTGCAGTGTTTTCTCCTTTATGGTTTCCTCGAGGAGAATATTTGTGTTCATTGTATCTTGTGTTTTATTGTTGTGCATGTTATTCTCTTAGATAATATCCTAATATCATAATGCTAGCTTGAATGATAAAAATCTAACATCTTCGACCTATTTCTCCTTTTCATGAAGGGTCCATATCTTCAACCAGTTTTTCTTTTCCGAGAAGGGTCCATATCTTCAACAAGTTTCTCTTGTTCAAGAAGGGTCCATATCTTCAACCTATTCATGCTTTTTGAGAAGGGCCCATATATTCTACTGTTCTTCCTTGTGAGGAAATTCTGTCGTATCATCATCATTGTTCCTCCTTCCAAGGAAAGTCTTTTTGAACTACACCAAGATTGTCGTGAAAGTTTGGTCAACATATCAATAACTTTCTCATCGGTACTCACATAATGGAGTTTTATATATTCCTTTAGTACCATATCCCATAGGATTCTCTGTCATATTTATGCACATATGGATCTCACAAAGAATCATTGTGGTATCCAAATCCATGTCAAATAGTCCTGACATCATTTTTTCGACACCATATTGCTTCCCAACTAGTAGAGAAAGTTGCAATGTACTTTGCTTCAGCCGTGTTGAGAGCATCATTGGAATGTTTCTTACTAAACCATTAGATTATGGTGGATCCCAGACAATAACATCCACTTGAGGTTCCCTTTCTGTTTATGGCACTTCCTACCCAATATAAATCCAGATATTCATATAATCTGTAGTCATGATCTCTACCATAGTAAATTCCCAAGTCTATCGTACCTTTTATGTACCTCATCACATGATTTGCAACTATCACATGAACACATATATGTTTAACTAGATATTGATTCAAGGTTTTCACAACATAGCATATATCTGGCCTTGTATTCATAAGATATATCAATTACCCATAAATTGAATGTACTGAGACATATCCACTAACTCTGATGTCTCATCAGACAATGGATTCATGTTGGTATCCATGGTTCTGGCCATGAATTCACAATCCACCATATCAAATATTCTTAATATTTCCACAACATACTTTCCCTAGCTCGAAAATATTCCTTCTAGTCTCTGCCATGCTTCCAGGACTAGGAAATAATGCATCAATCCAAGATATTTCATCTCAAAATCTTCAGCTAGCTTCTTCTTGCAATTTGTGATCTGTTTCTCATTTCCATTCAGAAATAAATCATCCAAATACAACAATAGTATGGCAAGTTCATCATACATAAACTTGAGGTAAAGGTTAGGATCAACTTTACTTTTGGTAAAGTCCATTCTTGTCAAGAAGCTATCTATTCTTCCATACCAAGATCTTTGATCTTACTCCAGTCCATACAGAGCCTTTTTCAACTTGTATACATGAGTCGCTTTGTTTTCTACTTCAAATCCTTATGGTTGTTCAATGTAAACTTCGTCCTCAATCACACCATGAAGGAATGCTGTCTTTACATCCATCTAGTGTATAGCCCACTTCATCATGGAATCAAGTGCCATGATGGTTCTGATGGAAGCACACCTTTGAAGAGAGAGAACAACTATAAGAGATTATCTTATTATCTTTGGGTTTTACTACTTCCATTGGTGCTTATCCTATCTTTGAGGAAGTTGCAGGGTTTTCTCCTTTATTGTTTCCCTAAGGAAAATCTTTGTGTCCATTGTCTCTTGTGATTGATTGATGTGCTTGTTATTCTCTCAATTAAGATCCTAAGATAATACTGTCTAAATGATAAAAATCTAACATGGTATCAGAGCTAACATGAGAAGAAGACTATGTGCAGCTGTAGAAGCTAGGGCTTATTACATTTTGGGTCTCTCTCCACAATCCATCAACAAAAGGAGGCTAGGCTAAACCTCTATTTAACGGTGCATATTTCCGTCGAAGCAGAATCTAATTCTGAGCACTTTCAGTTTTTGACCTACCACTACATCGAGAAATTAGGGCTTTTCACCGAAGAGGAATTTTTGAGTGAGCCCTAGGCTAGGATTTCTCTCCTCCTAAAAGTAGAATTTATAGACAAAAATCAAGGTTTTTGGTTGGGCAAAACTCCGAGAAAGTCAAACCCTAATTTACCTTGGAACCAGAAAACCAACACTGCATAAGATCAGCTCCAGATCCAGTTTTCGGCTTCTCAAATTGGTAAGATATAAATATTTTGTATTTACATTTGAAGTTCTAATTCAAGTTGTCTCATCACACCAAGCTTGATGAAAAGCTTGAGGGAGCTGGTAACTTCCGAGAGTGGAAGTATAGGATCTCCCTGGTCCTCGAAGAAAATGAGTTAGACTCTTACATCAATGAAGAGGTTCCATTTCTAGAGGGAGATGAGGCTAAGACCTTACAAAAAAATAAATTGGTCATGGATAAGAGGGTTATTGCTGATTCAATCAAGGATAACCTCATACCATAGGTGTCCTCCCTAAAGACACCTAAAGAAATGTTTGATACCATGACCAAGCTGTTTGAAGGAAAGAACATAAATCGAAATATGACTTTGAGGAACTAGTTGAAGAATGTAAAGATTTAGAATGCAGAGACCATATAGTCATACTTTACAATGGTCTCCTAGATGAAAGAAAAACTTGAAGTAGTAGATGAAGAAGTAGAGAATGCAGAAATTGTGATTACCACCTTGAATGGTCTCCCTATGGCGTGGGACTCTTTTATTCAAGGGATTTGTGTAAGAAAGAAGCTAGTCAATTTTAGTAGGCTATGGGAATAATGCTCATAAGAAGAATCTTGAAGAATAGTCTAAGAAGAAAATATGGGAAGTGAAGATCAAGCTCTCACAGTACAATCCAAGAAAACAACAGCATGCTATCACAAAGGTGAGCACTCCCACCAGAAATATAACCCTAGAAGATCTAATATAAATCTACCTAAATTCAAATGCTATACATGTGATGAAAGAGGACACTTTTCCAGAGATTTTGCTAGAAATAAAAATGGGTCTCACAAGAAGAAGGGAAACAAGAGAAGACACCATGCTCATGCTGCAGAGGATGACGAAACGTCCACAAAGAGAATCAAACAAGAAAGTGATGATTCTTCAAGTGATGAAGAATATGTTCAGATTTCTGCTCTCATGAGAACTATCACACATGGAAGAAATGATTGGCTTATACACAGTGGGGCTTCCAAACATATGATAGGATTCAAAGAATCATTTGTGAAGCTGTTTGAACATGAGTCACCTCACAAGGTGAAACTTGGGGATGACTACCAGTATCCAAGAAAAGGTAGTGGTGAATCCTCCTATAAGCTAGAATCTAGAAAGTCTATGAATATGAAGGATGTCTTGTTCGTACCAGGACTAAAGAATAACCTCCTCTCCATATCTGCATTGGATGCAAAAGGCATAAGGGTTACATTTGCAGATGGCCAATTTCTTATGTTGCCAAAGGGAAGGACTATAGATGATGCAATAGTGATTGGGGAACAAGAAGGAGGACTATACAAATTGAAGGCCCCACCAGAACAAGCTTTGGTCCATAACTGAGTAGAGCCAAATAAAGTTTGGCATAGAAGGCTTGTACATGTTCACTATAGAGAGCTACCACTTGCAAGAAAAGCTATTGAAGGTCTTCCAAAAATACAAACAAAACATGATGGTATCTACAAAGGATGAGTGAAAGGAAAGAACACAAAGAAGACATTTCCAAGTAGCGAGAGCAAGGAGAAAGGAATCTTGGAAATCATCCACTTTGATGTATGTGGTCCAATGTCATCGAGCTCATTAAGAAGGTATGTATACTATGTTTCTTTCATTGATGATTTTTCTAGGAAGACATGGATATACTTCATGAAAAACAAGGATGAAGTATTCATTAAGTTCAAAGAGTTCAAAGCCTTGATCGAGAATCACATAGAAAATAAAATGAAGACCTTTCGATCAGACAATGGCAGAGAATTCACATCAAATGAATTCCAAGAATTATGTAGAGATTTAAGGATTAAGAGGGAGTTAACCACTCCATATAATCCACAACAGAATGGGGTTGCAGAAAAGAAGAATAGAACAATTATGGAAGCTTCAAGGGAATGATTCATGATCAGGACCTTCACATGCATCTATGGGAAGAAGCTTCTAGAACAACTATGTATGTACAGAACCGTACTCCTCATAGAGTACTCAAGAACAAAACTCTTGAAGAGGTTTTCTCCGGAAAGAAACCAGAAGTCAGTCATCTCATAATATTTGGCTATCCAGTGTACATACACATTCCAAAAGAAAAGAGGTCAAAGTTAGATCCTTTAGGAAAGAAGGGTATATTCGTGGGATATAGTGAAAGCTTGAAGGCTTACAGAATATAACTCCTAGGATTTAAGAAGATTGACATTAGCAGGGACGTAACATTTGACGAAGACTCAGCTTACAACAAATCCAGAAAAAGACGTGCTAAAGAACATGAAGAAACAAAAGTACCCAGAATTCAAGATACAACTATGAATGATGCAACTCAAGAAGAAGATCGAGAAATAGAAGAACCCCAGGAACTTGTAGATCCACCTCAGGAGAATAATCCTCACAAGAGAAAACCAACATGGGTACGAGAAGCTATACAAGGTGCAGAAGGATATGGGGATGTAGAAAAGATACATAGAGAGAAGAAGAGAACTAGGTCCTGCCCTGGTTATGTAGCATTATTATGTGACATCAATGATAAAGAACCTTCAAATTATGAAGAAGCGGTAGAAAAGAAAGAGTGGAAGGATGCTATGATCGAAGAGTACCAGTCGATTATGAAAAATGATGTCTAGAATGTTGTTCCAAGACAAAAGGGGAAGTCTGTTGTGACTTCCAAGTGGATATACAAAATCAATCATTCTGCAGATGGCAGCATAAAGAAATATAAAGAAAGGTTTGTGGCTCGTGGCTTCTCCCAAAAATAAGGAATAGATCATGGAGAAAATTTTGCACCTGTAGCCAGATACACTTCCATCAGATCAAGACTTTCTCTGGCTAGAGTAATGAAGTGGAAGATACACCATATGGATGTCAAGACAGCTTTCTTGAATGGTGTAGTAGAAGAGGAAGTGTATGTGGAGCAGCCACTTGGTTTTGAGACACATGACATGGATACTCATGTGTGCAAATTGAAGAAATCCCTATACAGTTTGAAACAGGCACCCAAGACATGCTACGCCAGAATTGAAATTTTCCTGAATAGTTTGGGCTTTACCAAAAGTAAAAGAGATTCCAACCTTTACTACGAGGTTAAGGAAGGGAACCTAGTGATACTCTTACTATATGTAGATGACCTATTTGTAATAGGTGAATATGGGTTGATTGTTGACACAAAGAGAAAGCTTGCTGCTGAGTTCGAGATGAAGGACTTGGATATGATGCATTACTTTCTAGGCATGGAGGTGTGGCAGGATGCAGATGGAATATCCCTGGGACAAGGGAAGTATGCAGTAGATATCCTGAAGGGGTTCAGGATGATGGAATTCAAGGCCATGACCACACCTATGGAATTGAACTTGAAGCTATTGAGTGATGCTTCATCATAGTCAGTTGATGCTACTATGTATCATTAGATGATTGGGTCTTTGATGTACCTGATGAATACGAGACCAAATATTTTCTTTATTGTGAACACATTGAGCCAGTTCCTGACAGATCCTAGACATGTTCACTTGATTGCTGCAAAGAATATTCTGAGGTACTTGAAGGGTATAGTTGATTATGGGATCAAGTATGAGGCGAATCAAAAGATTAACCTGGAAGGTTATATGGATTCATATTGGGCAAGCAATTCCATCAATAGAAAGAACACTTCGAGGTGCTTCTTTAGTATGGGATCAGGTGTGATCTCTTGGTTTAGTAGGAAGCAATATTGCGTGGCACTGAGTACAGTCGAAGCACAATATGTCGCATCTTGTTCGGCTAGCTGTGAGGTAGTGTGACTTAGAAAGCTACTATCTAATTTATTTGATCTCTAGTTGGATGCTACTTGTATATATTGCGACAACCAGAGTTCTTTGAATTTATCTGAGAACCCAGTGTTCCATGACAATTCAAAGCATATCGAGATCAAATATCACTATATTAGAGATATGGTGAAGAAAGGAGCAGTGAAGCTCCAGTATGTTGCGACGGATGAGCAGATAGCTAATGTGTTGACCAAACCATTAGCCATAGTGAAGTTTGAGTACTTCAAGGAGAAGGTTGATGTTCTCCAGATCAAGGTTCCCTCCAAAGGGAAGTGAGAAGTCTGGGTGCCTTTCTAACATGGTTGTTGGATTTCTTCCTCCCATGGTCAGATGTAAGTGAAAAGCCTTTCTGACATGGTTGTTGGATGTTTTCCTCCCATGGTTAAATGTAAGTGTAGATCCTTTTTGACATGGTTGTTGGATGTGTTCCTCCCATGGTCAAATCTAAGTGCAGTGCCTTTCTGACATGGTTGTTGGATGTTTTCCTCCCATGGTAAGATGTAATTGCATATCCTTTCTGACATGGTTGTTGGATGTGTTCCTCCCATGGTCAGATGTAAGTGTATAGCCTTTCTGACATGGTTGTTGGATGTGTTCCTCCCATGGTCAAATATAATTGCAGATCCTTTCTAACATGGTTGTTGGATGTGTTCCTCCCATGGTTAGATGTAAGTGCAGAGCCTTTCTGACATGGTTGTTGGTTGTGTTCCTCCCATGGTCAGATGTGAGTGCCGGGCCTTTCTGACATGTTTATTGGATGTGTTCCTCCCATGGTCAGATGTGAGTGTTGGGGCCTTCCTAACATGGTTGATGGATGTGTTCCTCCCTTGGTCAGATATAAGTGTTGAAAAAGATGAAGACCTACATGGAGGCTAGGCCTACAACCAAAATTAAAAAGGGATGGCTATGTAGAACTTGCTATGACGAGTAGAATTGAGAGATAACACCAACTGATCGAGATAGTGGTAGCTTTGATGATGATCCAATGATGATCCATCTTTGATGACAATCTAGTGATGATCCATATTTGATGATTATCCAGTGATGATCCAACTTTGATGATGATCCAACATTAATGATGATCTGGACTTGATCTAGAGAAGAAGACTTGTGCTAATGAATTGTGTCAAGAGAATACCTTCCCAGTTAAGAGGGAGTGTTGATTTATTTGTAACTTCAGAATGTATTCACTTGTATATCTTATGTATTGTAACCCAATGTTCCTATCAGGAAGTATAAGTAATGTAATTGAGTCATGTCATACCCCGACATTCCTATCGAGAGAATGAGTAATGTAAAAAAGTCATGTAAAGTCATAGAGGGTAACCCTCCTTATTGATCAAGGGTTAAAGTCCTCATAGTTGTGGGGAATTAGGGTTATTAGACTCTCCTAGAGAATTCAGCCCTAGTGAGTTAATGTCAAGTCAGAAATTAGTATAAATAGAGAGTGAGTCTCTCTATTTATCATAGAGTCACTCACACTCAGTTGTACCGCATGAGTGAGAGAGAAGGAGCTGGGATAAGAGAGAGAGAAAATGTCGGAGATCATCTTACTTCCTTTGGGTTTTACTACTTCCATTGGTTCTTATTCTCTCTCTAAGGAAGTTGCAGGGTTTTTCTCCTTTATGGTTTTCTCCTTTATGGTTTACTGTGCTTGTTATTCTCCAAGTTAATATCCTAAGATAATACTGTCTAAATGATAAAAATCTAACAATGTACATCCCCCTTATACATTTATTCTATTTATCCCCCCTTCCACTGCCACTGGTAATGCCTTCTGAGAAGTCTATCTTTCTTTTTTGGTTGGTCAGTGGTGATCCCCAATGATGAACAAGAGGGACGAGTTACATTAGTGGAGAGTGCACACAAACCAAAAATGGTAAGTTAGGTTAGCAACCTATAAAAATTCTATGTACATTTGTTCAAATTCCAAACCAATATAACATTTTTACTTACTGTACGTGAGAAACTGATGGTGGGTCGAGGTGGCTCACTAGGAGTTACCCCGATTGGTGTATCTTCAAGCACCACTTTCTAACTATCAAGTTGCATAAAACATATATATATGTCAATGTCAAAAAATCAATGGGTGCACAAAATTCCAAATAAAACTATACTACATGGACGGCTAATGAATTTTTCAAATAAAGCGAGACATACCTGTACCTTGGGGGGGAGGTGGAAGTGGGTGAGTGATGACCCCAATTGGGTTCTGTTCAATAAGCAAACACTCACTATCAAGCTACATAAAATAATATATATGTCAATGTGAGCATATCAATGGGGGAAACAAGGAAAAAGATACTTTCATGTACAAGAAGAAATATAAGCAAGATCATAAATATATAAACATACCTCGGGGACGTGAAGAGTTGTGTAACCAGTGGATCGAACAACTGTCAATGAGATAAAAGGAATTCTACATGCATTAGTGAAGAAGGTCGCTTATTGGACAACATAATCAAAATCATGTTCCTACATACAAAAGGATAAATATACAATTATACAATTCAAAATAATTAAAAAGTACCTGTTGAATCATTAAAAGCATAATTAAAAGAAAGCGAGACATAAATGTACCTGCTGGTAGGTCAGAGGTGGGTCAACCTCAATTTCGATTTGGTTCTCTTCAAGCACCACTGGCTCACTAGATTCCTACATAAAGTAACATATGTCAATGTTAGCAAATACAAATAAAATGAGACATATACTACATGGATGGAAAATGATGTTTTCAAAGAAAGCGAAACATACATGTACCTAGGGGGGGAGAGAGGTGGGTCACCCAAAACCTAGATTTGGTGCTCTTCAAGAACCATTGCCTCAATAGATTTCTGCATAAAGTAACATATATCAATGTCAAATAATACAAAGAAATTGAGACATATACAAGAAGGATGAAAAATTGATTTTTTCAAAGAAAGTGAAACATACATGTACATGGGGGGAGGGAGGTGGGTCCCCAATCACAAAGGTCATTCCATTGGAATAGATACCATGATATGTAACAAAACATAAACATACAATTACAAAATTTCTAATAATTAAAAGAATCTATGTTGAATTATCAAAAGCATCATTTAAAACATAATTAAAATAGTACATGTGTCTAGGAATCTTCCTCTACATGCGAGGGACTTGGCTGAGATTCCACAAAATCATCCTGCCCACCCAACATAAAACATATTGTATCCATATTAGGATGTATTGAATGTTTCAATATCTACTATAAATATGTAAGTAACGATGACAAATTAAAAATTAAAGTTCTTACAGCTAATGGTGAAGCAAAAAAACCATATGGGGCATTGACCAATGCATCAATGTTATCAATGTCAATGGTCGAACTATGTGAATATGGGGTGTGATGGGACACCATTTGCATAATTGTTCACATAATTTGTTAGATAATTAAATATAAATAAATTATGAAAAAATTTAAAATTGTGATATAAAACAAAATATAATATGAAAATAATGAGTTTTACTTGCATATTAGAGTAATCCATAATCCCATAACTATGAAGCAGGGCCATAACATATTCATCCACATGTTGTGTAAGGGTATCAAACAACACGATTATCTGAACCCCCAGTGTATCCTGTGCGATATGTACCTCTAGTACAGTCTCGAGATGTAGTATGTGGATCCTTAGTGTCGGATGGGCCAGCCTCAGAAGTGGAAACCCCTTGGCCTCCATTTCCTTGGAAAACAGTCGAATTATGAAGCAATGCATCTTCCAAGTCAAATCAGATTCAATCCCTAAATATAAGGTATAAGACCCAGTGAAATCCTTTGAAAAATCCCTCCCACAGGGAGAATTCCACTCCATACACAGCTCCTAGAAGATGTTTGATAACATGCTATGATAGCATGTTAATTTTCAGCACATGGTACACAGATCTCCACCCAGAAACTAAACCCTAACAATTAGGAAACTAAAAAAATACTAACATCTCTCAAAATAGAAAAGTCTGAACACTAAACCTGCATACACATACAATCTAAAAATATAAACAACAAGTAAAAATATGAAGTCTCAATCACATCTAATTATATTGACTCAGAAATAAGAAATTCAATGCACTAGCTCAAAACTGAAGTCTCACAAACTCCTACTATCATCTTTCCATAGCGAGCCTATCACAGGTCTTGATGCTTAAGCCTTACTTTAGGGATAAATCAGCTTCAATCACTAAAGCTAAGGTATAACACCCAGTGAAATCCTCTATCAACTCCCTCCCACGGGAAGAATACCACTCCATACACATATCCTAGAAGATGTTTGATAACATGCTATGATACCATGATAATTTTCAGCACACAGTACATATATCTTCACTCAGAAACTAAAACCTAACAATTAGGAAACTAAAAACTACTAACATATCACAAAACAACAAAGTTTGAACACTAAACCTGCATGCACATACAATCTGAAAAAACAAACAGCAAGTAAAAACTCTCAATCACATTGACTCAGAAATAAAAAATTCAATGCACTAGCTCAAAACTGAAGTCTCACAAACTCATACCGTCATCTATGCATAGCGAGCCCTGCCTTTCTTTTATAGACTACGAAAGGCTAAGGTTAAAATGAATTGCAATCATCCATGTGGTGTTCCCTAGGCTAGGATAAAACCCTAACCCTAACTCTACCTAGAGTCTATATGTATCACTCTGTCAAGAATAGAATGCCCATTAAGAGAGAATTGAATGCATGAAAGCATATGCCTCCCTCCTAGGTAAATGCGACCTATTCTAGCTCTAGCCCACTCCCTTGATCCATGCACTTTCATAATTTAATAACTAACCTTAACAAAATAAAAAAATACCTTTAACTAATGAAAATCCATGTGTTGTCCTAAATCTGGAACAACACTTCTACAACAAGAAAAATTAATGTTGGCTCTCTAATGCATGCATCCTCAACCACACCTAGATTATTGTTATGCTTTATAGAGGCCTAATTAGTTCTGCACCTCATCCTTTCCACCACTGCTTCACCCTCATCCAACATGCCTCACTGCTGTGCATAGAAACCCAGGGGAAGGATCTGATGTAGTTACTGAAGGAAAATAGTTACCAATGCAAGAAATAAAATCTAAGGACAATTATAATATTGGTTGGGGATAACGTTGGGTGTATACTTTGTCACATTTTGAACCTATTAACCTCCTTAAACCATTTCCTTTTGGCCTAGTTTTTTCACAGCTATTTGCTCACAAATCAACATTATTTTCCTATCATCTTGCACATATAAATAAAAGTATGATGAGTTATTCTTTACAAATATTTATTAGTTTATTTACTTGAATTTCAAATAATAGTTGGATTATTATAAATGGAATAGAAATATTGCATATATTAAGTACGACACTCTTCACACGCATTCACTACTTTATAAGGCCTTGATCATAAAAATTCCAACACAAGGTTAAATCGTATAGTCTACATAATTATTCCAATTCTATAAGTAGTATCAATGCATATATGGTATGAATGGAAACGTACCCTCCCAACCAGCTATCCTGGAATATATATGTGTCATTTACTATAAATTTGTGAAGTACTTAAATTGGGTGTAGTCCTAGAAGTAACCTTGTGTAACTAATTTTAAGTATACGAGGTATTTTAATTGAACAGTTTTAAGATAGCATCCCAAACACTATAAAGGATGGCCTCTACTCATTGGAGGGGCGTAGATTATGCATTAGTGTTATCTCTATATTCATTTTCAAGTGCAACGCAGAGACAAGATGGAATAATAAGATTGCGGTGTCATTAAAAAGACCAAGAAAAGATATGCTTAGAAGCAATATAATTGATCAAGTAATATGAAGTTGTTGAGTTGATTACAAAACTGAGTACACTCTCTTAACAAGTCTTTTAGTGTTTTGGCATCATCTTCAAAGATGAATGTGAAATAGGATTTCATCTATCTTAAAGGAAGAAGATATGATAGCTATGAAGATCACCGTTCATACCTCAACATGATAAGGACAACAACTAGGAGTAAGCATAGAAATTACAATCCTAGGGGGATTAGTTCCTATAAATGAAAAGGTACAAGACAAAAGTGACAAACTTCAATAGTAAAGCTACATCCATTGTAAAATGAAAAAGATGACAAGTAGCAGAAGACTGCAGACCAAGGATGAATAAGGTGCATGTCTTGATTGTGTAAGTCTAATTTCGTACTGTTTTGGTAAACCATGATTGAACTATGAACAACATGGATGAGATAGTTTTGACTGGGATTAAGAATCATATTATGACTATTCTTGAAAATTGTTTAAGGACCCAAGTCTCTACATGAACCATTGTTAAAATCTCTTTGAAGGGATAATCTAGTTTGATAAGAAGGTACTCATGAATTGATGATACATTGATGATATGAAAACCAATTGAAGAATTTGATATATGATTGAAGAAGAAGATGTCACTAATAGTGAATTGTTGTTCAAATACCTGATCTGAACTGAATTTATAGACTAGAAATCATTACAACCAAAAGCGGTGATTATATTCATACTCCGATGAAATATAGAGCCGATGTTCTTTATACTTCAAAAGAATAAATATGTGAAATAACATAATTTAATCAGTAGGATGTATGTTCCTATTGTTATATTTTACTTCTTGGTACATAGATCTGCACTTCCTATGAACAAAGAACCTAAACTAGGAATAAAAAAACTCTCTAAACAACTCTGAAACCACAAACTGTGTATATACCAAAAAAAAGATTGTACAATCACTACATTCTACAGAAAAACATGAACAACAAAGTGTATTTACTTAAATTTGCATTAAAGATTAAATTGGGAATTATGACAGCAAGTACAAAATTCTGCAACTCTCAATCACACACCAATCACATCTATCTTACAATGCAATAGCTTAAAATTAAAAGTTAAAACTGTGATTCACAATTTCACCCTCACAATTAAATACATGAAACAACAAAAATAAATCAACATAATGTAGGTTCCTACTAGCATCGTGACAGGGGCTCACAAGTTTATAACTTTGGGCACATAATGCTGCTCTAGCTCATAACATCCAATTGCAACGACTAATAATATGCATCATCCACAATAAAAATAATGTTAACACCATCGAACACATAAGAGTTTTCAATGCCAAAGGCTTCTTTAGTCAAATATTAGGCATAAAAAGGATTCCACGAGTATTTTTTCAACTTTGGAAAAATGTTGACAATACTTGCACAGTCCACCCTATAAATTATGTTATACTTTCAAAATGTCATACTGCTCTTGGAAAGAAGCTGCCAAAGAGGCCATTAGCACTAAGAACTAAACCATCTCTGGTGCACCAAAGAAATATTTAAGGATTCTCCATGAAAGTGCAAGAGCAATAAACAATTAGATTGCACATATTCGTAATGTTGTGAAGGTGACTAGTAAAAAATGTGGTCAACTTCTATACAATAACCATGTAGAAAAAATATTACCCCCTTCAACCAACATAATAAAGCATGCTAAAAGTTGTCAAGACTCTAAAGACAATAAAGGAACCACAACAGGAACAAAACCCCAACAAGAACAGAACCCCAACAAAGAAAGACAATAAAGGAACAGAGCTCTCACAATGAAATACAATAAAGGAACCATCGGTCAGTTGTAGAAACTAAAATCCCTTTGGGGTGGATCGAATACGGGAAGACCCATGCATGCATGAGACCTTACCGATTTCACACTGATTTGGTTTGGCTTGAGCATTTACATCATTACTAGTAACTTTATTAGACTTGGACAAGTCACCAAGAAGCACAAGTACCTAATGTCACAAGAACATTCCAATAAGTACATTACTACCCCCATGCACCTGTGTATATTGGGAATATGGTGGATTAAAGGGAGGGAAACCCCACTATAAGGAAATCCTAGGGAAATTAGCAACACTAAATGGAATATTGAAAGGATATAGAAACCATATAAAAAACCACCTCCAAAGTTAACATTGGTTGCACTTCCACCGCCAAAAGAAAAGGTAGATGTCAACATGGGAATGCTTAGATTTGGCAAGTTTAAGCCAGAAACACCAACTCCATAAACACTTGGTTGAGAAATGGCAGTTGAATTTGCTGAAGTTCAATGCATGGACACTTGGGGATCAGACGGGGCAGGAACTTCCCCACTGATGGGAACATAAAAATTTACCCATCACTACCTCACGTTGGGCGTTAACAACACGATATGTAAGACATCAGTCGGCCAATGAGGAATCACTAAGTTATGTGGAAGAGAGCCCCCAACAAAGAAAAGAATTAAATGACATTTTTAATCAAAGGATTAAACACAGTATACCTTACCTCCAACAATGCTATGTGGTGGCTATGCATGCCCTCCTCCAACATGCCTCCTCCAACATTGCTATGCACTAGTGAAACCCACCACAAACCCATGACCAAAAAATGATGGAAAAAAATGGTGAAAAAATGCTATGTACTAGAGGACCAACACTTCTATGCACCATGGTGGAAAAAAAGGTGAAAAATGCTATGCACCAGAGGACCAACACTGCTATGCACCAGAAAAACCTCCCTCCAAATCTAGAAAAACTGATGGAGAAAACCCAAGAAAAAATGATGGAGAAAAACCCTATGTAGCATCACGCAGGGTGCATGCAGGCTTATGGCTTATAGTGGAGGCACAAGAAGCACTTTGAAATAAAGTATGCCCCATCATATTGCATATTTATATAGTAAAAAAATCTATTTTTACCCTTAATATACAACCAATATATTGGTTTATAATTTTCTGATTTTTAACCCTCCAATATGAACGAACTTGATATCATATTGGTCCCTATGTGACGCCAGCGTGTAAATATCATAATGAGACATCATGCTCAATATTCCTCAACTTTTTTCGTTAATAAAAATATTAGTGAACTACCCACAACAATGGAAGTGTTACGACAACATTTACAAAATCTTCCAGATTCAAGATTAGGAGAAAGATTAATGAGATTTGGAACGGTATTAAGAGGTACACGTGCATATTGGATCAAGTGTCATCAAGATTTTTCCGACTTGATTCAATAGATAGGTTATCCAACAATATTCTTCACACTAAGTGTAGCAGATATACAATGGCCTGATTTGCATAAATTAATGCCAGGAACAAGTCCTACAGATCCACGTGAAGCAATAAAATGGTGATGTCAAAATGTAATTGATAATCCACACATCATAGCATATTATATGCACTTGAGACATAGAATGTTTCGAGAAGAGATTTTTGAATATTTTCATGAGGCTACAGATTATTGGAGTCGCTACGAATGGAAACATCGTGGATCTCCTTATGTGCATGGGTTTCTTTGGTTAAAAAATGCTCCCACCATAGACACTTTGAATTGGGATGATCCTAGAGAAGTTATATTTGCAAAAAAATATTTCGATGGATGTGTGCATGCAATAAATCCACATGAAGGACATCAATGAGAAATTCAAATTAGAGATAATGCAGATGATCATCCTTCTATAAAATACAAATAAAAAATATTTCAATCAGATCCAATGATTCATTATGAATAACTTCTTAACTTTGTCGAGTTTCATATTACTTGCAATGAGAAAATTTGTCTTTGAAATAAGGGAGGAAAAATGGTATGTCGGTACCACGCACCATGGGATCCATGTGACCATTCAAAACTTTACATTGATGAACAAGGAGAAAAAAAGTATGAACCTAAACTAAATGATGATAGAGTGAATACACACAATTGTGAAACATTGATGATGTGGACGGATAATATAGATTGACAACATGTACTTTCCAAGCGTGTGGTTATTAATTACATAGCGAAGTACACTGCTAAATCTGAAAAAGAATCTGAAACTTTCCACAATATGTTAATGCACGTTTCTTTTATCTAGAATCCAAACAAACCCGCAAAACGTGCATATAAGCGTTTTTTGTGTGAATCCATTATTGATAGGGACATTGGTGCACATGAGACATGCCATTTGCTTCTAGTGCTTCCTCTTTTAGAATTTAGTCATCATTTTGTGGTTCTAAATGTTGGTATGAAGGTTTTAAAACAAGTACAAGTTGATACATATAATGACAACAATGATAATTCTCTGATTGATGCATATACTAAGCGACTCAAGAATGTGGAGGAACTTACACTGATAGAGGTTGCAAAATACTGGTCATATGACAAACGTCGACGGGGGGGGGGATCATTACAATGAAGGAATGCATCTATTGTATGTCTATTTCCTAAATTTAATTCTATTCCTGATAAAAAATATGAGAAGTTTATTGAATTATGTTGGTCTGAGTTGGTTTTGTACAAGACATTTCGTGACTTTCAAAAAGGTATAGGCCACACATCTGATGAAATAGTACATAATTGGCAGAATTTCCAATACATACCTTGTGATGTTGATCACAAACTTGTGCCTACAAATGCTTGAACTGAATCCGACAAAGAACAAGAACATCCAAATCCACAAAGAGATTCGAGGCAACATGAATGGGAGACCATATGTGGATTATATAAAAATCAATTTATAAATTATAATGAGTTTGAGATGCTTGGACATAGGGATCTTGATCGTATGAATGGTTGGAACACTGCGTTTGTAGATGAGGAGACCTCTAGACGTGCAATTCATTTAATCTCTAAAATGCGAAAATTGAAAAATATTTCTACTAATCAACATGAAAAGTCTTGCTCAGTTGATAGTTTGGGAGATAAGCAAAGAATCACATACAATGTTATCCTTGAGCGTTATAGAAGAGGTGTTGATCCACTACGAATGATAATACAGGGAACTATTGGTATGGAAAATTCATATTTGATTGGAACCATTAAAAATACACTTGAAAATATCTTGCATCAAGGGAAAAGTCTATTCCTTCTTCTAGCTCCTACAGGGGTGACAACTTTCAACATATCTGCAACAACAGTTCATTCTACACTTCATATACCGATCAAAGAAATTAATCCTTTATGAGGATCGAGTTTAATTAACTTACAAGAAGATTTGAGGAATGTTAAATATATTTTGATCGATGAAATGAGTTTTACTGGAAAAAATCTATTAATCCGAATAGATTCAAGACTTCGCCAAGCCTTCCCAGAAAATGCTAATATACCTTTTGGTAGAAGATCAATTATATTGGTCGGTGATTTGGGACAATTGCCACCTGTCATGGATAAACCTGTATATGCATCGAAAGGTATTGCAAAAGAATTTTGGAACACATTCACAACATTTGTGACCCTCGATACTGTGTTTCAACAGAATGGACAAAGCAATGAACAGATATGTTTTCGTAATTTGTTAATAAATATTAGAGATTCAATTCCAACATTAGAGGATTAGAAATTATTGATGACTCGTACAAATACTTCCTTGGATTCTTCAATGAAACAGTCATTCGATAAGGAGATACATTTTTTTTGCGACAAATGATGATACAAACTGTCATAACAAGTGTTTAATAAGAGGCCTAAACTCTCCCATTGCGACTAGTATTGCTACATTTGTAAGAAGAAAATATTCTATAGAAGGATATGAAGAAGGGTTGGAACTTGAATTACTGGTAGCCATAGGAGCGAGGGTAATGTTGAAATCAAACCTATGGACTGATGAAAGACTCATCAATGGTGCTCTTGGAGTTATACAACAAATTGTATATAACCCTGGAAGTTCACCTCCAAAACCACCCACGTATGTTTTAATAAAATTTGATAATTATGTGGGGGTACCATGGGATGAATCATTTCCTAAAGTTATTCCTATTACATCTATAAAAAAATGGTAAGAAAAACAAATTCCATCGAAACTCACTTGGGGTTTAACGATCCATAAGTCACAAGGATTGACATTGGACAAAGCTACTATCAATATTGGAAAGCAAGAGAGGTAGGGTATGACATTTACAACAATATCTCGAGTTAAATATTTGGTAGGTCTGCGATTTCAAACTCCATTTTGATATGACCGATATGAGAAGATGTCAAAACTACTAGGTGTGAAGATAAGAAAATAAGAATATAGATTGAGAATGATCATGATGTGAACCATATTTTCATTTATTTAATCCTTACAAAATTATTGTCTCTCTTTTCCAGTTTAACAATATATTCAACCTTTAATACTTATTACTTACATTAAAATAATCCTCAAAATTCTATCTGTGTTTTCAACTTAACCTGTTCCTTACAATGTTGATGAAACTCCATTTTTGTGTCACTTCCCACGACTAAAACCATGCTAGACCCAAATCTTAGGCTCTATCAAGTTCCCAGAGGGACCCATTCTCTCGAGGTACAAATTTCTTCTCCAGTATTGCACTCAAGGAGGTTTGCACCTTGAGATATTGGATCTCTCTCGGTGCTTGATAGAGCCTAGGATTTGGATCTAGGATGGTTTTAGTATCAACCAAGAGCTACAAAAAATATTTACCTATAATTTGTACCAACATTTATATTTCAAAAGCTCTAGAGGAATTTCCAAGATTTGAGTATCTATGGCACGTTCGCTTCATTTGATATCATTTAAGTCGAAAAAATAAATTTTCAAAATTCAGGGCTCATCCCCCTATGCTAATAACTTAAATAATTTTATAATCTCATGTTAACCCAAAGTCTGTCACACTTGGAATAAGAGCAATGTTTAAGTGTTGGATTTAGAGACTTATCCCACCAAACATATAAAGTAATTGAATAATGAATTAGAATTTGGAATCATCCTCCTAAATCGTCATCCTAAACAATGGGTATAAGATGGTGTTACTATTAAACCCAACAATCATCATCCCCCCAAAGCAAAGCAGATCAATATTTCATTGCAATATTTTCATGTTAGATTTAGAGGATCATACCACTAGCAACTGCACTCCTAGACTCTTAGAGGTGTGTATTTTCTAATCTCCATAGATTAAACCTCTATTGATGATTACTAGAACTTCAATTTCATAGTTATTACTCACAAACTCTTAATTAGTATCAAAAACAAATGTGCCCCTTGTTATATATAGTTTAAGTGGACTTAATAGTTAAGAACATGTGTTTCCTCCTAGTAAGTTATAGCTTCAAATCAGATGACAGTAGGGTTTGTACATTTCTATAAACTTTAGCAATTACTTCATTGTGGAGAGGGGATCCCTTGTCCCATAAGCAAGGGGTATCATAAACTAATTTGGTGTATGTAGATTAAGTATAAAATTGAGATTTATATCCTAGATCAATTGTTAATTTCACATCTTACAATGAATGAATGAGTTACATTTGTTGGCTATAAATTTTTGCACCGAGAGAAGCGAGGTGCTTTCATCCCAGTATGGGGGAGATCCTATCACGTTAGTCACATTATGCTAGCCGAAAAAACATTAAGTTAACCAAAAAAAAATAAAAATTATACTGTGGATTCATATATTTATATCGTGTCCACTTAATCCTAACATGTCGCCTAATTTATCAAATAATAAAAACCCAATAATAAAAATAAATGAAAAAGTAATTAAAAGATCCATGTTAAACCAGGATTTACCAAACACTAAAGGGATCAAAATGTTTGAGGTGTAATTTTTTATGAACATTTAAAAATTTAAGGTAAAAATAACTTACACCTAAATAAATTGGATCCCTCTTTGTGCTTTCTAGATCCAGGTTTAAGATGGATCTATGCTGGTCATATAATAAAGAAAGAGTCATCAAAATCTAGCATTTCATAAGTAAAGTGAACTTGAAACTTGAAAAGGTCAATAATGCAAAGTGAACTTGGAACTCAAAAACGTCAATAATTTGGCCCTTTAGTCAAAACCCTAACCCTAACTTTTTTTTTTTCAGAAGGAAAAAAGCATGTCCTTAATATTCATAAAATGAATCAAAGGGAATCTAAAGTGCCATCCTTGAGTAAGGGTTACAATCATACATGATCAAAGAGAGAGTATCAGAATACTGTAAATCAGTAATAAATCTCAACACAACAAGCTGCCGAGGGGGAGATCCAGGAACATACCCATCAAATACACAATCCAGTCTAAGATAAAAAGTGAACCTGTCCATAAAACCCATCACCACCATGAACATAAGAGTGCATAGTTGCTATCTGAAGATGCCTACTCCAAACCACGAAAGAGGTGCTAAAATAAATAAATGGAGAAACAAGCTCTAGCACCGGGCACAAAAGAGCATAAAATTGTCATGCGAGACCATAAGGCCATCAAAATTTTCAGAATAAATACCAGAACCTTGAGCCAAAGACAGGGAAGACTTCGATAGACTGTCTACAAGCTGATTATGTTCACTATAGATATGACAAAAGGACAAGTTAAGAAAACAGGAACTTAGTTTCCTGATATCCCTACAGAAGTAACTGAGTTTAGGTGGAGAAAGGGCATGAGTACCCTTAACCCAGTTAATAATGAGCAATGCATCCCCAAAAATTTTAAGTGTGGGGATCCCCATCACCTGGGCAATATGCAAAAGAGCCCAGAGACCTATCAATTCTGCTTTAGTGTTGGTACATGTTCCAGCCCCCAGAGCAAGCTCGAAGGAATGAGACTTATTCAGGTATAAACAGATACCTACTCCACCAATATTTTTGGTTGATGCCCCATCAAAAAAACCACAGGGATAGACAAGTGCAGGGTCGAAGCCAAGGGCTCTAGGCTTCTTTTCCTTTCTGTAGGGAGGTTGATACAACTGGGATAAGTATTTCGTCTGTAAAATAATGCTCAAGATATTAAACTTTTTTCCTTCAAATATATAAGCATTTCTAGCTTTCCAAATAATCCACATAGCGAAGAAAAGAAGGTAGCAGCACACCGAGTACTTTGAGAACCTATTAGTCCAGCTCCTCATATAGTTATATAGATTGTCACACTGAAGTGAAGGAATGAACTGAAATTGTCCACTGTAGATCCTCATAAAAATGCAAAGGTAATGCTTCTGAGCCTGTTTAAGACAGAGACGAGGAGGGGAGCAAGGCCCAACCAGTATACATGGATCCTAGACAGGACATCTTGGACAAGGATCAGATAGCCACCCAAAGAAATACGCTTATGCGACCAATTATGGATTCTATTTTCATACTTCTGTACCAACCAGTTCCAACCACTGACCATATACCCCGGTGGTTTTAGAAAATAACCAAGGTATTTGAAACCCGAAGCAATAGGCTCCATTTTATATGGTAGGACTCTAGCAATATCACCCAGTGTATCCTCATCAACATTGTTGAAGAGAAAACATGATTTGTCAACACTTATGCTCATCCCTAATGCCTTACAGAAGGTACTGAGAATAACTTCAAAAGCAATCGATTCAGGAAGGGTACCAATGCCAAGCAAGATCACATCATCAACAAAAAGGAGGTGTGTGAGGGCTAGTGTAGAGGATATTTTTATTCCTCTGATGAGACCATGCTCCCTAGCATCCGAGATCAAGAGACTTAGACCTTCAATAACAAGCATGAACAGCAATGGAGACAATGGGCATTCTTGTCTGATCCCCTGTGACGCAGAGAAGAACTGTGAGGGGTACCATTGACTAGTACATCAAAATTTGCTGATGTGAGACATCCCATTATCCAAGCTTTTACTTCCCTGTTCAAAGTACGCAGCTTATGTGTGAGGAAGTTGAGACTATTATGACAAGACTGAGGGTTAAGCTCCAGCCATCTCTTAGCAACCCAGAGATTGAATTTAGGATCTATGAGCCAAGATATATTAAATTTATAAGGAAAATTGCAGGAACCCACCGATTTATTCCATTCAAGGCAGATAGGGTAATGGTTTCATATATCAACATGGTGAATCAAGGTACAATGAACCTTAAGCGAGGGGATCAAGGTAGAAGAAATTAAGAAGTGATCTAATCTTTTGCTGATACCCTCTTCTCCAACTATACCGTTTCTCCAGGTAAGCCCAACATTGCTAGGGGCTATGTCCTTAAGACCAACTGAATCAAAAAGGAGTTTGAAATGTGAGGCTAGTGGATCCAAGATAGCTGCTCTTTTACCCCAGGTCTCAGTGGCATTCAAGGCCAAGTTAAGGCCCCCTCCCAAGATCAAGTTTGGAGCACTGAGAAGGCCCCCCCGAAGAACTTTTTCCCAAAAAAGATCATGATTCCTGTAGGGGGCGTAGCAGTTAAGAATAACCACAGGATCAATCATTCCTCAAAAGTCAGCCTTCACAAGTATGCCAGCTAAGGTCTCAAAGGCATGACTTCTAACCCTAAGTGGGTTCGAGGCCGTAAGCAACCCGCCCGAGAGACCAAAGGCACTAGTGGCGTAGAATTTCCATCTGGGCATGAGTTTGGAGAAGGCAAGGAGAGCAGGATATGTACTGCACATAGTTTCCTGAATAAGTATCATGTCAAGTTGAATCGAGAGGAAAAGGGAACAGAGGATGCTTTGTTTGGTCTTACCTCCAAGACCTCTGACATTGAGTGAGAGGATCTTCATAAGGGAACATGAGGAAGGGGAGACGATGCTCTAAGTCCCCGAGGAGGGTTCCCTCTTGCCGCATCTTTGATGCGGGCCGAGAGAGGAACATAAGGTGGTGAGGCAGAAGAGAGAGTCCCAGAAAAATCATGCTTATCCCTTTTCTTTTCCCTGATAGTAACATTTTCACAACAAATCGAGTTCAAATGTAGAGTGGAAGGGGATATGGGGGTGGAAGCCATAAAGATTGACAGTGACTTTTGAAGCGAACGATCAGAGAAAGAGGGAGAAGATACAGGACTTCAAGGAGAGAGTGGTATAGATGGAGGGAAGGTAGTGGAAGGGAGTGGAGGGAAATCCACGAGAGAGGACAAAGAAGGTGCATCCAGTGGGGATGAAGGATTCTGAGTGAGTGACGAAGCCAGAATGGGCAAAGGCACTGGTGGATGTGAGGAGGCAAGCCTCGGAGAGGAAGGTACATTTGAAGAGACCTGAGGGGGGCTAACAACCTCAGCTAAAGCAGTGGGACAAACTGCAACAGAAGGAGTAACTAACCCATCTACTGCCTCAAGAAATGACTTAAAAACATCATCAAAAAGAGAGAGGGACTGAGAGTAGATACCCATTTTGGGATGCTCCGGAGCTGACCATGGAGACCGAGCACGTGAATCAGGGTTTCCTTCCAGGCTAGTGCAAGAGCGCTCCTTCAACAAGAAGGGAAAATTTTTTCGGAGGTGGTCGGTTTCGTGACATCTGCTGCAACAAAACGGTACATGAAGGTAGTCGAGCTTTTGCACCAAAAGACACTCCTTGCAAAGAATCTCCACCTCAACTGGCATCCCATTTGAAACATCCAGTTCAACCAGCACCCGAGCAAACCTCTGATCGAAGGTGAGGTGAAAATCTTCATCAACAGCAACAAAACAACCAACCATTTTAGCAATGCCCTCAAGTATGTTGTTGTTCCATAGGGGGAACGGGAGATGTGGCATAACTACCCATAGGTGACACTTTGTCGCGCGTTCTCTGAGTGGGTCGAAGTGTGAATGCCAGCAGCCAAGTACCAGTGAACCAAGGCCTATACACTAGATATATTCAAGTATGAGCGTGGTGTGTTGAGCTTCAAGAAAGAAAAATACAATCTAGCCATTGGAAAGTACGCTGATGGTGGGGATATACAGCAACAATGGCTTCCAGTACTCATTGGCCCAATATACCCATGCTTTCTTACCCATTCTGCAGTATTCCTGCCTGCCCACCAGTGCACGGGTGCAAAGAGAAGACACTCGGTCCATATAAACATCGTGGCCAATGACAAAACGAAACTTACCAGCAAGGGTTTTTATGCCTTTTGTATGTTGCTTTCTACGGTAGCGAGACGAAACCCTCAAGTTAGCCATGAGGTAAGCTGCCCACAAGTCAACCCAGAAATGCTAGTAAAGGAGACGATGAAAAACCCTAAACCCACTGATAAAAACGGCCAGCAACCGTGTGCCCGAGAGCTAACAGAAATCCTTTGAGAGTACCCAGAACCGAACCCTCAAAAGAAACAAAGCTCCCATCTGAGAAGCTGAGGGTAAAACCCTAACCAGCAGAAAAAGAAGCGCTCGAGGAGTCACGGGGATAAAACCACCAGGCCAAACAAACCCCAAATGATTAAAGGACCCAATAAAAAAGTCAACTAACAGGTAAACAAACACCCCAAAACACGGAGAAGGGACAGACCAAACCCGAGTACCCCAAAAACTCAACAGAAGTCAACCCTACGCGTGTTGACGGGAGCAGCAAAAAAATCAAGTGCAGGAGCGACGTAAAAACCCCATGGAGGGTTGATAACTTGAAAAACCCCAACACAGAGGTGGCAAAGATGAAAAATCGAATCCTTCCCACTTTTTTGCTTGGTTGGTGCTAGTCCCCCTCGTAAGGGGAGGAACTCCAAGATATGGCTACCCCTGCGATCGTCGCCTACCCAACAGGACCAAGAAACCCCCGAAGACCCTGAATGATAGAGAGAGAGATGAAGGTTGCGATAAGGCCTGAGCAAACAGTAACATGCATGAGGATAAGGTGAGAGCCAAGGCATACATCATATGACTGTGAACGAGCCATGAGCAGCAGGAGAATCCTTAGGTTGATGTCCCCCATGACCAAACCCTCAGCTTGCGCAGAGATGAGCCCTCCATCCGGTCGGAATCTTTGAGATTGTTAGTGGAAGAAAAAGCAATCAAACCCTAACCCTAACTTATAGCTTTGGTTTTGTTAATGGTAAAGAGTGGTTGATAATTATTTTTAACAAAGTAGTCTACTTATATGTAAAACTTTTCCAACTTTAATAGTGTAAAAAAACATATGATAGGTATCAAACTTGCACAATTTAAGTGTTATTAAAATATTTGAGCATAATAAATCTATTTATACATTAAAAAAAACATGATTTAAATACTTCAAAAATAGAATTTTGTGAAAAAAAAATTTAGTTGATTCCAATTAAAAAATCACCAAAGGTCCAAAACTTTTATCAAATTTACTACATTTTTAACACTTCGAATTAAGAGACTCGGGAAAATAAATTTGATGAAAAGAAGCTGGAGCAGCCAACCTAACCCTGTAAACGTCATCTCGCTGACGTATACGATGGGTTGATTTTTCAAAGAGGACAGGGACAAACGGTCCTTCCTTCTGCTACGTTATACGATGGGTTGATTGCTGTTAACGCATTAAATGCTACATTGCATAATATATATTTGCATAATATATATTTGTCGTGAGGTACGTTGATTTTTTCAGATGACAGAGACAAGCACGAGAGAAACGGTCCAGCACGAGAGAAACGGTCCTTTTCCTCTGCTAGGTTTGAATAATTCAAGTACGAAAGAAGTATTGATTGACAAAATGTGTAATGGCTTAGTCGTCCATGTGCATTTATAAACATCCCGCCACTATTTTTTCGCTTGATCCGCTCAATTTTCGACACTTTTGTCTTATCTCAGCCGTTCTATAGATAAATTATTATCTATCAACTGTAGTCTGTTACATGTAATTTGAGTGAGTCAATTGCTCCTCAGTGCTCTCCCTGTGAAGTTTATTGGGCGTGTCTTATCTCAGCCATTCTTTATATAAATTGTTCTCTATCAAGTGTTTCTATGTGATTTGAAAGAGTCAAGTTCTGCTCTCACTCTGAAGTTTATTGGGCGTCTTACGTCAGCCGTTCTATATATAAATTGTTCTCTATCAACTGTTTCATGTGATTTGAATGAGTCAAGTTCTGCTCTCCCTCTGAAGTTTATTGTGCGAGTGTTACAGCAGCCATTCTATATATAAATTGTTCTCTATCAAGTGTTTCATGTGTTTGAGTGAGTCAAGTTCTGCTCTTCCTCTGAAGCTTATTGGGCGTCTTACCTCAGCCGTTCTGTATATAAATTGTTCTCTATCTATCAACTGTTACATGTAGTTTGAATGAGTCAAGTTCTGCTCTCCCCTCTGAAGTTTATTGGGCGTATCTTACCTAACCGTTATATATATAATTTTTTCCCTATACGTGTTTGTTGTGATTTGAATGAGTCAAGTTCTGCTCTCTGCCAGATGTTTATGGGCATGTCTTACCTTAGCCGTTCTATATATATATTTTTCTCTATTGAGTGTTCCATGTGATTTGAGTGAGTAGTTGTGAAGTTTATTGGGCATTGCTGCTACAGCAACAAGAATGTTTTCCCCCCTCTGATATTCCGTTATTCTTGACACTGTATATCAGAGTTGGTTTCATGGGTTGTGTGATTGAACTTTGAATAGGTATTTGTATTGGATCATGTCAGCCTTCAAGGGGCCGAAACGATCGTTCGGATTGGAATCAAATGCATCTGGTCTACAAGAGGCCTCAAATAATGAGACAGATCGAGTAGAGGCCAAACGCCATCGTAGGGCACCGGGAAGCACTGGGGACGGTTTTGAGGAATTTGTGGCTTTGTTGGATAGAATTCAATATATGAAAACCAAGCACGCGGATCTGGGTATTTGTAAGGCTATATCCATGCCAGCTGAAGACTTGGATGTTGACGTTATCAAAACTAAATCGCCATGGATACCCTCCTTTGAGTGGGAAGACTTCTGTGTATCTGCAGCTAAGGATACCATGTCTGCACAAACAGATATACGCAGTCCTCCTATGAAGAAGAATCCCAGCACTTCTGATGAAAAGGGAAAGCAAAGAATTCAACCTGCTAACCGTCATAAAATGCCTTCTTTTTCAAGGGAAAGTTTTGATCTAAACCTATAAGGGCCTCGTCATAACACTATGCGATCTGATCTGAAGAGTTTGAAACTTTTGCTTTCAGTTTTTCTGTCTGAGTCAGGAAAGCTGCACCATTGTAATGTACGCTGGTAAGGATGCTGTAATGTACACGCTGAATCGCTGATAATGATGTTGTGCTGATGTGCATAATCTTCATTTCAACCCTTGATATAATGAGTCAATGCACACTGATAAGGATGTTCTGTATATTGTACATCATCTTCATTGCAACGATTAATATATTGGGTTATTGCAAGTTGTTTAACTGTCTTACAATTTGGGCGTGATATAATGAGTTACAACGAGTTACTATTTGGAAATATATGATTAAAATAGGTTGAATAATAATTTTTAATTTGATATAGGTTTCAAGTGCACGAGAGTTCCTTCTCTATTGTTGGTTAGGTCTATATAAAACATAACCAGTATACAAAGTTATTTTTTTTATTTCAGTAAATTCTATTTACCAATAATTTTTTTTAAGGGGAGATCTAGCAAGTAGCCCTAGAAAGTTTTTGTAAATTTATATAAAATTTAGATAAACATAAAAAATAAAGAGAATCCAAACTTCAAAAATAGATTTGGAAAATGTTTAATAATAAGTTTGTTATGGGAAATGATTGATAATAACTTTACATCTTTTAAATATAATATTTATAAGTGAATAGAAATTAAAACAATAGAGTTGAAAATAAGTTATGAGAAAATGAAATAAGAAGTGAAACTAGTTTTATGAAAAGAAATAAACAACCCAAAAATGACAGGCTTTAGGTGCTTTCCAACTAGGTATGGGAAGGTGCTTTCCAACCAGGTATGGGAAGATCAGACATAGATAAAAAAATATTAAAAAATGAAAAATATAAATTGCATTTAGACTTAAATAGAATATAAAAAATTAAACTATCATAGACCCATTTCATACCCAAATTTATTAAGTACAAAGAGAGATCCAAATGGTAAAAAATGTACACCCAAGAAATTGGATGGGTTTAAAATGGATCTATGCTAGCCTAGAAAATCATAATATGAAGAATGAGATACATGCTAGCATTAGTAAAGGAAAAACTCCAACAAAAGTTAAGAATTGAAAAAACTTGTGGCATAGAAGCTAAGATGCTCAGAAAAATAATTGAGCTAATGGAAAAAATTGGAACTCTTGTGGCTTTCTATGGAGAAAAGGTCCCATGTTAAGTTGGGTCCTCATTGAAATTGATTTTTTTTTCTTTTTAAAACTAGGGGCGTGAACAATCTAAGGTCCATAAGATAGATTTTTTGTTTTGTTTTTTTGTGGTCAATATTTATATAGTAATATGTTATTTTGCTCCTATTAGTTCTACATTTTATAAAAAACACATTCTAGGAAAAAATTATTCTTACAATGGCTTAAAACATAATATCAATGGTCTAAGAAATGAAAGCAATATCATCTTTCTAGGAGACTTTGATGTTAGAACAACAATTAACTAAGCTATTATCTTAAGTAATGATTCCAACTCCAATCCTCTATGGCGAGATAAGGACTTTCTTTTAGCTAGTAGATATAAAGAAACTTTGAAGATTTGGTTGAAACCTTGCTCGATAGCAAGTTTTTCAAGGCTTGTAGTTGTCAAAATCTAACCATTTATAGTGGTCTTATGAAGTGGCCAAAATCCAATGAGATGAATGGCATTAATAAGCTTCGTAGAAAAGTCATTGATTATGTGATATTTAATACCCCGATATATAACCAAATAATAAATGTTGACATATGAATGGCGACAAGCTTGAATCTCAACATTGTAACACCTCATTTTTTATCCTAGAATGTAATCTTGTTGGTGATAAAAACATGACTAATACCAAAATATAATGTTCTATGATGACCAAAGATAATGCAATGATGTAAATTTGTATATATAACATAAAACAATTTAACGACTACAGATGAAAAAGGTCAAAGAATAGATGGGGGGCTATGATTCCACAAGTAGGAGAAGTGATAGGGGGCTAAAGCGAGATGGTGTGAGTTAGTTTTAACCTAAATTATTATCCTTACTTGTTAAACTTTGTTGGGAATTCAACTCAAGGTTCCTAAACCCATGTTAATGGGGGTTTCTTTAGTTGATAATTACTTAAGTATTCTAAGCTAGGATTAAAGGGGTGAAAAGTGGACTCTTCTTTAAGAGCCACATGGTAAGTTGAAAACATGCATATAAAATGTGGGAAATTGAGTTAGAGAATAATCCATTCCTTCATTCATGATTCTAAGGAGATGGTTTCTAGTACATTATAGAAGAACCACTTATACTATGAAACAAGAAAATTATGCTAAGAACAAGAACTCTATCCATAAAAATGAGGATTTTTTTATTCTTAGAATCATGTCATGCATGAATGTAGCCCTTTGTTTCCCAAGTGAGATCAATGATGGAGGAGGAGGTGTTGAAGGGTTGTGGGAGGGAGGAGGAGGGGGGAGAAGGCACACAGGGAAGGGAGAATGGGGGAGGAGGAGAGAGAAGTGTCATGGGAATGGGAGGAGGGAAGAGGGAAGGGTGGGGAGGGTGAGGAGAGAGGAAGGCCACAGGGAAGGGAGGAGGGAGGGGAGGGAAGGAGTAGGGGAGAGGAGGAGGAGGTAGGAAGGTTGCGGGGAAGGGAGGACAGAGGAGTAGGGAGGAAGAGGAGGAGGGGGGATGAGGGCCACGGGGAAGAGAGGAGGGAGGGGGAGAAGCGAGGAGCGAGGAGGAGGGATGGGGAAAAGGGAGGGTCGTGAGGAAGGAAGGAGGGAGGAGGTAGGAAAAAAGGGAGAGATTGTTTTTAAATATAATGTTTAGGGGGGCGTTTATGAGTTTAGGGGGTTAAAATTTTAGTTTTTAATATTACTTTTAATTTAATGTTCTCGGGGTTAGGGGGAGGGTTTATAAGAAAAAATATTTAATTTTATTTGAAGTAATGTTGTGTGGGTGGGGTGGAGCTTAGGGGTTAGGGGGTATAATGTTTTTTTAATGTAATGTGCTAGGGGGTTAGGGGTAGAATTGTTTTTTAATGTAATGTGTTCGGGGTTAGGAGGTTGGGGAAGGAAGGATTCAATTTTTTTAAGGTAATGTTTTTTAATATAATGTTATGGGGGGTTTAAGGGATTAGGGGGTTTGAATTTTATTTTTAAAGTGTAATGTGGAATAGTTTAGGGGGCTAGGGGGGGTTTAAACTTTTTAATTTTTTTAAATTAATCTTGATGTTAGGGTTAGTGGGGTTTTAAAATTTTGTTAATTTTTTAAATATAATGCAGGGGGTTTAGGGGGTAAGAGGGGGTTTAATTTTTATTTTTATTTTTTTACTTTAATGTATAGAGGGGGTTAAAGGGGGTATAATTTTTTTTTAATGTAATGTGCTCGAGGGTTAGGGGTATAATTGTTTTTTAATGTAATGTGTTGGGGGTTAGGGGGTTGGGGGACGGGGGATTCAATTTTTTTTTAATGTAATGGTTTTTAATATAAGGTTGGGGGGGTTTAAGGGGTTAGGGGGTTTAATTTTTTTTTTAAAGTGTATTGTGGAGTGGTTTAGGGGGATGGGGGGGTTTAAATTATATATTTTTTAAATTAATGTTGATGTTAGGGTTAAGCAGGTTTTAAAATTTTGTTAATTTTTTAAATATAATGCAGTTTAGGGGGTTAGAGGGGGTTTAATTTTTTTATTTTTACTTTAATGCAATATCGAGATAATTTTTGTTAATTTAATTCTTTCAATTATAGTAAAACACTTGTGGCGAAGATGTCAAAAGAGCCTCAACCCCCATTAGGAGGGATGTTTGGAAAGCATAACTTTCGGCATCTTACAGACATAAAAGAGCCAATGGAAGAGGACGTTGATGTCTATGAAGAAATCCAAGCTTAGAAAATTCAATTTCGATGAAGAATTTGGCCTCCACCATATTGTGGATTAGTTTCATGTCTTGAATAAAATGTTAAATTTGACAATTTTTTATAAGATATATTAGTAATGTTTTGACTTTCACACTTTATTTTAGAAATAAAATTTCTACATGGGCTAATGCATAATTATGGACTCCTTTAAAGACACTTTAGATGCCACATAATACTGGAAAAACCTCGAATCTCTCACTTTAGGTGAGAATTAGGGGTACTTCCCTCATGTATTTGAAGATGACGTAAAAATACAAAATATAGATAATTGAATAAGATTTCATAATATACAACATTTATGCAGAAAAAATGTGTGTAAATGATTATAAAATTAGTTTATGTGAAATTAGGTTTTCAAATTTTCAGCACATTATAACATATATGTTTGTGCGGGTGCATCAATATATGAGGTAAATGATGTCAATTTTGGATAAAATATTCGAGACATGTAAAGGAAATATGGGCCTAGTGCAACACTATTTATTCATAATGTTTCATGAATTATTATTTTTTTATTAATTATTGAAGTTAGAAAAGATGGAAATGAAAATGTTCTATGCCGATGCAACACTTTAGAGGAAAAAATTAATGAAATATTTGATTTCTATATATAATATTGTAGAGCTTTCTCTCTTCTATTGCACCATATAGTTTTCTTGGAAAGGTGAAGGAAATAAAAAGTTATATAAAAACAATTGATGTATCTATTTTTGAAAACTAACGTGTGTCATTTAGAAAAATAATAATAAATAATTAAAACATACAGTTGAAGGAAAAATTTTAATATTCAGAATCGTAAGATCGTACTCTACAATATTATAAATTTTAATAAAAAAATATTGTGTTTGTCACAACAAAAAACGCCATCGAAACTGAGCATATTGATAGAATTATAAAAGACACGCAATAACCCTAGTTTACTTGTCCTAGCCATTAGGTTCGATAGTTCAAAGCTGATTCCGAACATAATGGCAAACCTTATTCCCACCAAGTGTTTAAATTTTAGAAACACGCATATGAATTATACCTTATTCATATCGCATATGCCCTATATTGCATATGTGATATAGCGCATATGCATTTTAGATCGCATATGTGTTATAACACATATGCATTTTAGATCGCATATGTGTTATAATTCATATGTGTTTTTTATTAACTAGCAAGGTAAGAGAGTAAAAAAGAGTAAATACCAAGTGGATAGTCTTTGGGAGAAACCCCATCTAAAATGAAAAGATCAGGGTAATTATTGGCCCCTCAAAAGTGGTTTAGTGTGGAAAATGGATGACACTTAGACTAAAATTTGTGAATGGTTGTGGATAATGAGGTCATATTATTGGAGGTTCAAGGTGGTTGACCATGGCGCTTGTTCATGATGCTTAAGACATAGAAGATACTTTTTAGACTTAATGATTGAGTTTTATTTCCTAACCTTTCTCTAAGTCTTGAAACTCATATCTAGCTCTAAATTATTCCTAATGGTACCAACACATCCACTATTGCGAGATCATTTATGATGTTGTGAAGCATTATTTTTTTCATGGACAAATAAAAGAATATTTTAGGGCCTAAGACCAAGGTGTCTTCTATCGACTATGCTCAAGATCCACAATGTATACATTGTGCTCAAGAATGGCTAAGGGTTTTTCTCACAACTATGTCCAGGATATGCTGATGAGGTCATGTATGATGGATCAAATTTCATTCTTAAAACTATATTCTAAGAAGTTTTTTTTATGGTATAAGGCATAGGTTTCCTACCTTAAAAATTTCCAAGACCCATGGATTCATATCTACTATCCAAAACCTTCTAACAAGATCCATATCACCACTCAAAGGAAAGGGTAACTTGAAGAGGTCATGGCTAGTCATTTGAGTTGTTTTTCATGTTCATTGATTCATAGAAGTTTTTTTTATTGTACAATCCCAACGTTTACTCTCCCAACAATGTCGAAGGCCACACAACCCATACCTAGTTCTTGTAAGTCATGTAAGGTGATTTGAGGTATCATTTTAGGCCTTGGATGGATATAATATTAATTTATGGACTAAGGCTTGGGTTTACTTTTCCAACCATGTGTAAGGCCTTGAGAACCATGTCTACTATTTAAAACCTCTCGATGGCATGATTATCCCGAGTTTTTGGGTAGGGATATCATCAATAGGATCTCCATGGTAGTTTGAAGTGTTCTTATTGACCTTCAAAGACTAAGGGATTCATTTAGAGCCGAAGGCTCGGGTTTCCTCCCATTGCCATGCATATGGCCCTGAGGCCCATAACTATTGTAAAAAAATTCACCAATCAATCACATATCCCTAATCTAAGGCCAAAGACCCCCTAGAGAGGTCATGTGTGGTGGCTTGATACATTATTCTTTCCTGTAGATCCATGAAAGCTTCCTTTAGTGTCTACAACATGGGTTTCACAATCGCTCAACCATGTCAAAGGTCTCTAAACCCATCATTAGTGATTAAAACAACCTAATGGCGTCAATGTCCACACAAAAATCTAAGAATGGCCTCAAGAGGTAGGATATGGTGGTTTAGGGTGTTATTGATGGTCCTAGATGCCTAGAAGCTTCATTTAGGTCCTAAAGTAGAGGTTTCATCCCTTGAAAATGTCTAAGACCCCAGGGCCCTCCATCCCACTTATATTTATTCCCCTCCCACCAATCCCTTCCCTTTATATTTGTTCTTCCTTCATCACCCCCATATCTCTCCCATACCCATCCCTCCCTTCCCTTTATATATCTCATCCCTTCATCCCCCCCATATATGTCCCCTACCCATACCTCCCTCCCATAATAGCTTCCTCTCCTTCTACAACTTCCTCTCCCTCCTTTCACTCCCCTCCCCCTCTTAACCAATGTAATGTTGGACCATGATCCACCCCATAGATTGTTTGGATGGCATATTGGGAGTCTAAATGGTATTATAATGGGATAAGGTTTCCATTATAGGTTTTTGGATGGGAGGGATGGGGCTCTAGACATTGAATATAGTCATGGAATAGTAGACAATAAGTCCGTAAATCAACACACATGCCTTATAAATGGAAGATTTGGCCTTTAGTGGGATATGGGTATCATTATGAGGTTTTATGCACTAAGGGTGGGTCTCAGGGTCTTAACCATGGTAATGGGACAATAGTGTAATAGAAACAAGTCTTAAACCACTACACATGCCCTTTAAAGGGGATATTTAGGCTTAATATGGGATATATATTCTATTACTCTATTTTATGCATTGAATATTATTCAGGAGCAATTGACCATGGCCATATAGGAACCATTATGAATATTTCCAAATATGAGATAGTTCTATAGAAAACTACCATGGTCCAAGGATAGGTCTGGAGGTCTTAAACATTGGTATGGGGTCCATTATAAGGTTATAGATGTTTAACATATTTAAGTCTATAGATGGTTTTATTTGAGATTTGGGATGGATTACCACCTATGTTTTTTCATCTATGCACTAGGACTATAGAGATTGGTTCTATGGCATTCGTTAAAAATTAGAAATAAACCATATATATATAGATATATATATATATATATATAAGTGGCAGCCCGTGAATGGGTAACTAGTAAATATATAATATTTGATATTTAATATATAAGTGGTAGCCTGAATATATAATTTTTGATATGCACTATATTGCATATGCGATTTGGCTATCACGTAATACAAACTGCCTGTCAAGTAAAAAATCAATGGATCCATATTGCATATGCGATAAAACAAACATCCGTTATATCACATAGGCGATATGTGCTATATAAAAAAAGTTTGGATGCATGTCATGGGATAGGTTTACTGTAGAAAAAGACATAACTTTTCTGAACCCGTGCACAGAGAATTGTTCAGTCTACAATTTAATCATTACTTACAAAAATCCATAGGTTTTGTACAAGTTTGGGTGGATTTCAATGGGGAATGTATGTAATAGAGGTCGAAAGTCAATGAGGAATGTGCTTACACTGGAAGAAGTTGGAAATAAAAAATAAAAAAGAGCGAAGATTCAAGAAATCATCGACATTCATTGGATGAGAAAATAGTTCCCATTCCTTCTGTTGTCCGCCGATTGCACACCAGCAGCAGAAATCTTTCGAAAGCTGTCTCCTCACTTGAGAAAGTGGGAGAGGTGTGACCTTGGGGGCAAGCACAGAG
>LPNX010507222.1:0-16284 GCA_001517045.1 Pseudotsuga menziesii | reverse complement strand
TTGGAGGTCAGTAAATGTCTATTTTGAAAAAATAAATATACATTCGTATTATGTTATTTTAAGGTTTTGCTATGTACATATTATGATTATTTCAAATAATTATAAATTAGATTTTGAAAAAATAAATATGTATTCGGTATTATGTTTCTTAAGGTTTTGCTATGTACATATTATGATTATTTCAAATAAATATAAATTAAATTTAAAGTTATTCTATGGTTTTGTCATACATATAATAATAATAATTTAATTTTAAAATTATAACTTAATTATATTAGATAAACAAAATTGTTAATACTTACTTAAAAACTAAAATTTAAAATCTAAAATTTACTAAAGCATATATATTCTATTTAATTTAGATTTAAACCTAAATAACCATGTAGTTAATTTTCAAAATCTTATTCAATCAAATTGCAGAACACCTAATTCTGAATTTGTTAGTATACATAAATACCTATGCTGCACAAGTTTCCCAAATGCAAGAGGGTAACCTCTTTTGTAAGAGTATAGGATAAGTCTACAAGTTACCCCAAATTTGCAGGAAAGGGGAGGTTGTGAAAGTTAACCATCTAGATTAAAAAAATACAAAAAATAAAAAAATTAAAAAATTAAAAAACATGAGAAAACAAAATCATAGAAAATAAGAGAAACATTTACACAAATTGGATGATTTAACTTATCTTTATATTATTATTGTAACAAGAACCCCTTAACATATGGAAATGACAATAAAATCAAGATTACCATGGAGGTCATCATATAAGGTAGACTATTTCTGAAGTGGGGACTTTTAGAAGTTATAGTGCCTATATTTATGGGTATATGTATAGGGTATTTACAAAAGTGCATAGATATTCAAATTTAAATTATTATAAAAAAAAATCAAGTCAATTTTTATTTAAATGTAATATATGAATTTAGTTTTAAGGTAATATCTAAAACCATTTCCAATTACTTAAAAGTTTATTTTTTATTTATAAAATAAATAGTATAATAATAAATTTATTTTATTTTATTTTATTTAATAATATATCAAAATGTAAAAAATAGACTTACATTTATTATTGATTAAGGTGAACTGCAATTCAGCATAGGGGCCAGTGAATACTGTTAGTACCAGTGGTAGACAGAAATTAGTGTGCCAACTCAACAAGGTAGCAGGAAAAAGACTTTTATTGCAACTTAGTTTTCTAGAAAAAAAATTCTGAATCGACCATGTTTTCTAGAAAATAGGAATGTTGTTAACAACCAACATGGTTGATAATAAATAAGTAGAGCTACATAGATAAATATTCAGCAAACTCTTGCAGTTTTATCATTTCAGTTTTTATCCTTTAAATCCCATGAATCAAATAATACTCTAAAAAAACTTGTGTGAAATAATACTCTAAGAAAACTTCAGTTGTTAAATTCAATTTTGAATGGATTTTAATTTTATTAGGAATTGTTGGATTTAGATTCTTAAACTTTTTCCATACTTTTCTATTCAGCTTTGATTCGCCTTTGAAACTCATTAGGAAAATGAGTACTCTAAGAGAAACTCATTACCAAAATTATATTCTCAGCAAACTTTTGTTGTTGAATTCACTCTTAAGTGTGATTTGAATCTCATTAGAATTCTAATGTTACATGTAGGTGCTCACGAATGGGAAATTCAGGAGTATAGAGCACAGGGCAGTGACGAATAAGGACACCGAAAGACTGTCTGTAGTCACGTTTCATGCTCCACGCTTTGATGCGGATATCGGTCCATTGCCTCAGTTTATAGATGACGCTCACCCATGCCTCTACAGAACTTATAAACATGCAGAATATAATCGCCATTATATTTCCAACAAGCTGGAAGGCAAGAAATCGCTGGATTTCGCAAAGGTTCATACTTCGTAAACATTATCATCAATGACTGGGACTTATCGATGTTTGCAATTATAGTTTTCATATTATCATATATAACTGAGACTTTATCTATGTGTGCAATTATAGTTTACCTATATCATGTAATTACCATAATCAATATATGACATAATGTCATTGTATGTAATTATTATGTTAACTTGCTTTTGTATTGTTTTAAATTATCTCCATCCTTCAAATCATATTGTACCATGGTGTCATTGTACCGTAATCAATAGAGCACATAATCCATATTATGTGTAATTATTTAATTGTTATTATTATAATTAATATTGTACAATGATGTTTTAAAAATATATATATATTTTTCAAAGTCAGATATAAAATTTAAAGATTTTATTTATAATAATTAGTTTTATTTAATATTAATAAATATTTATTAAATTTAAAAGTGTTTATATTTTAAAATTTAAAATAGATTAACAAATAATGCATAATAATTGATGTATTATAATTATAACTATTTATAAAAACAAATATAACTTGCAACCTGTTTACACTCACCAACCACAAATTAGTTTATTAGTTTTAATAACTACATTCTTCATTATCTTACTATAAACTTTCTTAACTGTTCTTGTCATTTTTTTATTTTTCCAAATATAATTATAATAAAGAAAACTTAAAAAATTAACTATATGTTATTATAAATAAATAAATATAACTTCCAACCTATTTATATTCACCAACCACAAATTAATTTATTAGTTTTATTTAATAATAATCATTTTTTATTAATTACATTCCTTACTATCTTATTATAAACTTTTGTAACTGCTCTCATCATTTTTATATTTTTACAAATACAATGATAGTAAGGAAAAGTTAAAAAACTAACTATGTTATTATAAATATTCCTACCTTATTATAACCCTTCCTAACAGCTCTCACCATTTTTATATTTTTCCAAATATAATGATGGGAAGGAAAACTTAAAAACTAACAGTCAGATTCGAACTCTTGTGGTGGAAGTAATGACCTATGCTTGTAAACATGTAGCCCTAACCATGAGCAAGAACAGAAAACCGTAAGGGAATCACTAAAGGAAAACAATTGTCTAAAAATGAAGCTGACATGTAGCCCTGACAATAAGCAAGAACAGAAAAAGTGTAAGGGAATAGCTAAAGAAAAAACAATCTTCAAAAAAGAAACTTTAATGAAAGAAACCTGCTTGGCAAATAGGTTTTGGAATGATCTTAGAGTGGTTAAAATATCATGTTCATTTATTTTACTATGAATCATGTTTATTTATGTACAGACAATGCATTCTGAATGTGAGGATTAGAGCTTCATTTCAAACAAGGATCACCATTTTGTTTTTCTACACTAACATTTCGAATTGTTAGTGGTTCTGAAGCCGTTATCCAAATTTTTTAATAGAATGTTTTCCTCCTGTGTGGCATCTAATCTAAATTGGCCATTTCTGTAAGAAAACAATGCTTCCATCATTGTTTCAACACTGCAAGAGCATACTGGGTCTGTTCCACGATCCATAAAGACTACAAAACTAACCAGATTCTTCGAAAAGTATCAAAGATATGTTATTGAAAACCATAGGCAAACTAGGTGAGGTAAAGCTATTCAAAATTACACTTTTCATAAAAAGCCAATATAGGTGTAAATAAATGTAGAAGCGACATTATATGCTTGAGACGTCAATCTTTTGTAATAATGATTACTGACTGCTTTTCTAATAAATTCATCTATTGCCACGTCAATCTTCTTGGTGATTAATCCTCCAAGTATCGACTGGAATTTTGAACATTGTAGCATATATAATGCAATGAAAAGTTCTAGATTTTTTCTTGGCGGTTTTGTTCAGACTTATCAGTGGTGTCAGGTCTGCTCGCTGAGCCCTCGCACCCTCCCTATACTGTAAAACCTCACGTGCACGAAGTTGGATGGCTGCCCTGGGTTGGTAATGCTAGGGTTGTAGCCTGTATGTGAACGAGAATTCGCAGAGGTAAAGTTGTGTGCCAGAGAATATAGCCACGTGGAAGTTGAGAAAAAACAGAGGATAAGGCCGCGGGAGGACGAAGAAAGCAAGGGAGCAGGAGAAATGGTCCGCTGCAAGAGGAGTTGTAAAGAGCATTTCACTGGGCTTAGTGGTTAAGAATATGTCTTATCTCTAAAGAGTTACATTTTCAAAACTGGCGTGATAGGAACCTCTCGAACCTTTGCTAAGTCACAAGTTATTGGTATATCTGGCTTGCAGGTTGTTGAATATACTTTTGAGAGGTTGCTGTTGCCATGGTTAAAAAAAAAAAGGTTTACAAACCAGTGGATTGTAGTTTTCAAGATATATAGACATCATGGCTCATGAACAACAGAAAAGAAGGCTAAGGCTGTGTGGAGATAAGAGCAGCAATTTGTGATAAGGAAAGAGATACTTTTATGTGAGATAGAAAATGATGAACCAGAAGATAAACAGAGCAAAAAGTCAAGATTGCTGACCCCAACAGCAACTGTGAGGAACCCGGGTAGTTGGTATTTTTCATGTTTGTTACTGCCGAAGGTATTTAATGACTGGCTGAGGCACACAAATGGTAGGAAGATGATTGATTAAGCCACTGAAGCCAATGTCGAGAACCCTTAGAGTCGTTGTAACATTGCACGTTAAATAACATTTCTGAGTTTGATATTAAGGCCTGTAGAGCCTGATTTGTAGAAAAATATTTGACCGACTATTTATGGGATTAACTTAATGTAGCAGAGACATTGCTATTGTGAATTTGTGGCCCTATAATGCCCAAATCTATTATATGTGACCTGATTTCAGGACTGGTTTTATTACTAGTGTTTACATGAATTTTAAGTTGAAGTTGGTGAATTGTTGTTCATGTTAAAGCGTTGTAAAGATGGTAGCTTATTACGACTTGTTGTTTGTTGACCAAGGTTAAAAAACATCTATATATGGTTGTTTACTGAGCCCATTGTGCTCTGGAGTCTATTGAGCTCATAGTTGTGAGATGTAAGCCTTGTGTGATATAAGGAGAGGAAGTCCCTTCGACTAGAAAAAGATGAAGTCTCTTTCTGCTTGGGTGGAAGTCAAGACTTGTATCAGAAGCTTATGGTTGCCTGTTTGTAATATTGAAGATTGTTTTGAAGATGTTCTACTTGAATGTTTGGACAATATATTTGGAAGAGTGTGTTCATATTTTTGTGTTTCTACCTTAACAGAGAACTAGAAAGTCTAGCAGTTGGGCCAATCACTTGCCTGATTGAAGTCAATAAGTCAATATTTGAAACAAACAAAGCTAGAAGTACATCCCCGAAGTGGGTGAGTGAGGGAGGAAATGGAAATGAATTACAAGAAGGTAATTGAAATAAAAGTGTATAGAAATTAAGTAGATGAATGTGAAGGGTTGAGAATAGTTTTAGCAATATAGGAGATACAGAATACCATAAATAAAAAATAATATATTTTGAGGAATTAATTAAGACTACTAATGATCAATTGTGGGACAAAAGGTATATTTTTTTTAAAGGTATCTCAAAATGAAATTTTAGATTAAAGGAGATAGAAATATCATAGAAGATTTTAAGAAGTGAATAATGGAGATATTTCATATTGTTTTAGTGAATTTCTTGAAATCATACATTGTAAGCCACAACCAAAAGTTAAAGTTGAAGATGAACTCAAACTCATGCAAAGTTTGGGAAGGTTGAAACAACTTGAAGATGGAGAAAATGTTAATGAAAGTTCTCTATCTTAGTTGGATGAAAAATTGCAAGGGTGAGAATAAGCCCCAGTTAACCTTAAACATTTCAATGAAAATTAAAACCATGAAAAGGCTAAGAAACCAAAGGACATGCCCAAGGACTCATTGAAATTTTTAAATGAATGTAAAGTTAGTGTATATGTAAGTATAATAGAAATTGAATGCATCCATTAGGTTGCTACAAAAGAAAATGAAAACATCCTTATAGGAACTGTACGAAGACAGTGGTAAAATTGGGTCGAATTGAGAGAAGAACTCACAATCAAAAAAATTGTAGGAAGTAAAAGCTGCAAAAGAAATGAAGAAAGTGTGTAGTGTATCTAGAAAAGTATTAGTTAAAAAGCATGAAAAAGGTAAGAGTGAAATTGCAGAAAATGATGGTTGTGTTGAAATGCATGTTAGTGAAATGGATGTTAGTGAAAGTGTGTATTTTAAAAGTTGTTTGAGTAGGAAAATATATAGTGTAAAATGGCTTCACTAGAGAGGCATGGGAAAATCCCTAGTTGTGTTCTTTATTTTAATTTTAATGTGGCTTAATGAATTTATATGCTAAAAATGGAATGGTGGACCTTCTTTTTATAGGATGGCTAGCAAAATAGCTTATGAGGTTGGTTGGTTGGTTGGTTATCATGACACCCTCGTTATCTTGTTTGCAATGGTTTAGGTATTTTAATTTAATTCTTTTTAATAGGTTAATGATATGCATATTTTATGGAGTTATAATTGTAGTTTTGGAAACGTTGAATTTATAGAATCGGACTCTAAGGGATTCGATCCAAGGTCCACTACTTTGTTTTATCGTTGGCCTGTAAAGCTTTTATTTAATTGATAGTTTATTTATTTGGTTTATTTGTAAAGATTTGTGTCTCTTTAAATTTAAAGCGCGAATCCCAGCTCCCAACTCCCAACGAGTGTTGTGAGTAGTTCTTTAGGAACCATGATGCTCATAGCATATATACGGAAACTCCAATGGGTTCTGACCTATGCTTCGCTACTCTATTTTATCATTAGTATGGAAATGTTTATTTAAGTTATAGTTTATTATTTGATTATATTTGTAAACCCTTCGTGGGTATTTTGTAATAATATGCTAAGTGTTTTATTTTTAATCTAAGTTTATAACCCTACATGATGATTTGTACAAGTGTTGAGTTTATAATCTAGATTTAATATACAGAGCTCCAACACGAGCTTGCTCTCTTGGAGAGATCTTCGCTTGGAAAAGACTTTATCTTTTTTAAATGGTTAATTAATGTATTATTTTTCAGTGGTTGTGGTGTTCTAAGATCTAAGAATCATATTTGGGGATTTTTGTGTGGATTCAATGTTGTTTAAGATGTTTGGAACTAATTTACAAGGGCTAAATCCTAGATTCTAACTTAATCCTAAGACATTTATAAAAGCTTTGGAAATAACCTATCATAATCCTTATTCAAGATTAATCCTAGATTTATGTCTAAGCCATAAAACATTTAAAATCATTTATTCACGTTTATGAAAGATGGTTTACAACTTTCAATACAAAAAATCATAAATATAATATGAGCCTATAAAAATATTTAAAAACATAGATGAAATGTGATATAGGGTAAACCTATTACCTGCAGTTGCATAGCTTGCAATAGCTCTATCACCTTGCACACTTCAACACAAAATTAATATGAAATACTATGTTGCTTACCTTTTGGAATGATAACTGAATGACCTTAGAAATTCCATGTTCCTCCCAACCTTGAATCAGAACCATTCTTGGTTCTGAATCGAACCCCTCGAGCTCGCCCCAACATGCAAGAGAAAACTAGAACTCCTAAGGATGAGGTTGTCGATTTTTTTGGAAGTTAGGTTGTGTATTCTATTTAGTATTGGGTTTTGGAAATATTCTCCAATCACATACAGGAATAATGTTCACCTTCCGAAGCCTTCTCTTAGATTTTTCTCTTATATATATTCTTTGGCAAAGGGGAAGTTGGTTAACTTCAATTAAATCAAGATTTTAATACTTTCTTGAAAATAACTCTTAGTTTGATTTATATGTGATGTATATTAATTTTTTATAACTAGGAACTTTTATTAGTTCCTACTTGAGTTTAGAACATAATCTTTATTTATATATTTAGTTTATAAGATATTATATACATAGAATTTTACTTATTACTTTTGTTATCTTTATTTCTTTACACACACACACACACACACACACACACACACACACACACATATTATTTTCATAAGTTTATGTAGACTTTGCTTAGATATTTTACCTATATTGATTAAAAATAATTTTGTGTATATATACTTACTTATTCAATTTAATCATATATTATTATCCATGCATTAAATAACGTAATTGTTTATTCAATGCTTCATTAGATTATGCTAATTCTTTTAACAATGCTTCATGTAGGATTTGGTTGGTCAACTAGGATAGGTAGACCTAGATTTCCTTGCATGTTGAATTACTTTGTATTCATGGCAGTATCTTACAGTCCTTGATGAGAAATAGATTGTGATTTCAATTAATAAACTTGAATAAGTATGGTGAAGTTTGGTGCTATTCAGAGTCTTTCCAACTCAACACCCTTAATTACGGTAACCCCTAGTGTTATTTAGAGAATATGCTAACCACTAACAAATGGATCTTACATTAGTGCAATTCGAGAGCCTTTTTTTATGAGTAATACAAGGATGCATTTATATTTTACACCTAGGGATACAATGGCCAAAGATCCCATGCGCGAGAGCTTATGTTCAACATCATGTTGGAGTTCTCCATGGATTATTCTCAACACTTTCATCTTTTACTTGCTTGGGTTACCTATGTGCTCCAGAGCTTACGCTCAACACAATCTCATAATGCATGGGCTCTAGGCCCTATGCCCAACACGTCACAGAAATCAATCATGTATATTAGTTTTTTGCACAATACATCACAAAGAGATCAACTAAGTACATTAGGGATTGTGCCCAATCACATAATAAATAAATCTAGTACATCGTGTCCTATGCCAAGTACATCAACACTAGTCCTTGTCCAAGAGGTCCTATGCCCAATATATAATTATATAACAAAACAATAAAACATGTGCATTGGGGCTTATGACTAGTATATCTCTATGACCAACATAAATAATGTGTCGTGGGGCATACGCCCAATATATAGACATAAATATAACATTAAAGTAAAGCATGTGCAGTGGGGCTCACGCCCAATATAATCAAGGACAAAATTCAACATATTACATTCGTCCCCTCTTAGAACAAACATTGTCCCGGTGTTCTAGGGACTATAAATGAACTCATGAAACAAGTCGGGGTAAGCCTCTTTCATGGTGTTTTCATTCTCTCATGTGGCCTCCTCAGTCCCAAAGTGCTTCTATTGCACTTTTATCTCGACAATAGTTTGCTTCTCAAGCTGTACTTCCCTCTTTTCCAAAATGTGAAGGGGGGCTGGCATAAACTCCCCTTTAGTTTCCACCTGTAGCAAGGACCAATAAATCACATGTCTAGTATCATAGACATATTTCTTCAATAAATATGCATGAAAAACATTATGAAATTTTACATGAGCAGGTAAAGCTAATTCATACGTCATTGGCCCTTTCTTAGCCAGTATCTCAAAGGATCCACAAAATCTTTGTGCCAACTTTCCGCACCTCCCCAGGCTTAATGAGCTTCTTTTTGCTTTTACTTTTAAATAACCATGTTCCCTAACTTGGAAATATTAATCCTTTCTCTTCTTATCTGCATAACATTTCTGGCGGTCTTTTGCTTCTTTTAGATTATGTTGTAGTTTGGTGACTAATTGTTCTAGGTCTTTCAACAAATTGGGCCTTAGCATGAGCCTGTCTACCATCCTATCCCAAGCCATCGGTGTCCTACACTTTCTACCATAGAGTACCTCGAAGGGAATCATTTTAGCGGAGGTCTGGTACCCGTTGTTATATACAAACTCCCTGAGGAGAAGATAATCCTCCCAGTTTGTGGGATTGATCATAACGTACATTCTAAGCATATCCTCTAAAATTTGATTTACTCGTTCCATCTGTCAGTCTGTCTCAGGGTGGTAGGGGGTACTGAAATTTAATTGTGTCTCTAAGTCAGAGAATAAATATCTCGAGAAGTTACTAGTAAATTCTGTATCTGATTCGAGATTAATACCTTGGGTATCCCATGCAATCAAAATATTTATTTTAATAAAATGTGAGCAATGTGAACTGCTTTGTATGTTGACATTAGTGGAATAAAGTGTGCTACTTTAGACAACTTATTGAATACTACAAAAATGGAATCATTATGTTTCTTGCTCTTTGGTAATACCATAATGAAATCTATACTAATAACCTCCAATTTCAATTATGGAATGGGAAAAGGTTGTAGAAACCCTGAAGGATGTTGGTGTTTTGCTTTGACCAACTGAAACTCTTGGCATTTTGCGATGAATAGAGCTATGTCGGCCTTTAACTTTTAGGCCAAAAAAATTGTTTCTTTATTGTCGATATCACCTTTCGATATTTCGGGTGCCCCGAGTAGGGATTTTGATGAAACTTTTTTAGAATGTTGGACGTGATGTCTACTCCATCCTGGACATAGAGTCTCTCTTTAGACCACAATAATGTTGACTCATCTACCTTATATTTGTTCTGTTGTTGGAATAACCTATCCTCCTGAATCTTTTTAAGGATACCAACATAGAAATGGTCAACCCTACTTGTCGTTATAATCCTACCATGCAAGTCCGAATCGGTTTTGCTCAAAGTTACCTCATACAACATATCAGATCATCAACTTAAATCATCAGTGATTTTGTTTTCCTTTCCTTTTACGTGCTTTAATTCGAATTCATACTCACTAAGGAGGGCCAACCATCTGGCCTGCCTAGCATTTAAATATGGCTAGTCCTACATATACTTTAGACTCATGTTGTCTGTCTTTAGGAGAAACTTCTTCCCCATGTGGTAGTTCCTCCACATCTTTAAGGAGTGGATGATGCAAGCTAGCTCAAGATCATGTGTGGGATATTTTTGTTCGTGTTCTTTTAATTTCTATTATTCGCAATAGATTGCGTAGTCAATTTGCATGAGGACTCCACTAAGTCCTTCCTTTCTCACATTAGCATAAACAATAAAATCCCCATTGGGATCTACAATTTGTAGTATACGTGCAATAGTTAAGAGTTGTTTTAGATTTTGGAAGTTGTTGTCGTACTTGGTCCTCCAGAGGAATTTGTTTGCCTTTTTTTGTAAGCAGGTCATAGGATAAGAAATCCTTGAGAATTTATCAATGAAATTTCGATAGTAACCTGTTATTCCCAGAAATGACCTAATGGCTGTGACACAAGTAGGGGTAGGCCATTCCTCAATGGATTTAATCTTTTCTGGGTCGACGAATATCCCTTTTTCTGAAATGATTTTACCTAGGTATTGTATCCATGGTTTGTAAAAATCACACTTGCTAAACTTGGCATAAATTTGGTGTTTTTGTAACAGTCATAATAATATTTGGAGATGTTCCTCGTGTTCTCCATTAATCTTTGAGTAAATTAGTATACCATCTATAAACACTAATACAAACTTATCTAGGTATTCACTAAAAGTATTGTTCATCATACACATAAAATTGGATGGTGCATTGGTTATCCTGAAAGGAATTATCACAAACTCATAAATGTCATATCGAGTCCGAAAGGAGTTTTTTTTATATCTTCATCATAGATCCGTACCGAGTGGTATCCGGATCGCAAGTATGTATTCGAAAATATATTTTCTCCTACGACTTGATAGAACAAGTCATCGATCCTGAGGAGTGGATAACGATTTTTACGTTCATATTGTTGAGCTGTTGGTAATCGATGCACATTCACATCGTACTGTCCTTTTCCTTTACCAATAGTATACATGCTCCCAAAGGAGACACACTACGATCCTCCCACTTGATCGAACAAGTCATCGATACTAGGTAGTGGATAACGGTTGTTGATAGTCATTTTGTTCAACTGAGGGTAATTGATGCACATCCCCATCGTACCATCCTTCTTCTTTACGAACGATATCGGTGCTGCCCAAGGAGACATAGTAGGGAAGATATACCCTTTCTCTATCAATTCCTGTAGCTGCAGTTTGGGTTTCACCAACTCAGGTGTACTCATGTGGTAAGGGGCTTTGGAAGTAGTAACTGATCTTGGGGTTAGTTCGATGGAAAAGTCTAGGTCTCATTTTGGAGGTAATATTGATATTTACTTAGGAAAGACATCCTTGAATTCTTCAAGAATGGGGAAGTATTCTATGCATTGTTTTCTTTTAGACTCTATGTCTCAGATGTTCACTACAAACAACTTGTAGCCCTTCCTTACGCATTTCTTTTCTTGTAAGGCAAATATTTGCCTTGCAGAAACTTTCTTTAGAATGCCCTGAACCTTCACTTGGTTCCCTTGGCTATCAGTACACAAGATTGACTTGTGTAAGCAATCAAGCATGACATGGTGTTGTTCCAGCCAGCCCATGACAATAAGTAAATCATATGATCCTAAAGGTAGGATGTTCAAGCTTTCTTTCATAGGAAAACCAACCAGGTTTACCTCACATTCTTTAAGAATTTTTGAAACTTTTCGTTTCGCACCTGTGGCTACCTGAACCATCCAAAGGTTTATCATGTTTTAGTTTTCCTAGTTTGCATTCATCAACAATTTTAGGCGAAACATATCTCCAACAAGCACTGGGATAAATAAGTATTAAAATAGAAGTGTTCAAGATCTTACCTTCTATCTCAACCATTGTAGCTTGATGATATTCCCATCGTCCATCCAATGCTGCATAAATACGCGATGTTCGAGCTATGTCCTCGGCAGTTGGTTCTTCTTGTAAGTTCTGCAAGATCTCATTGGTCTTGTTCTTACAATCTTGAGCATAATGAGGCCTATTTCATTTCCAGCACTTGATCTATAGCAGGTTAGCATTGGCTCCACTTGCTATTGGCTTCTTAAGATTAGAAGTTGGTACATAACGCTTTGTACCAGATTTATTGAAGTTCTTGTTCGCTTGAAAGTTTTTATTCTTCTTTTTGTATGGTTGTGGATTAGACTTAGTTTTGGTTCATATTCTCTTGCCTTAGTTGTCCATGATCATAACAGAGGATAGCTTTGTGTAGGGTGGTATCCAAGGTATTAGGCATGTCAATTTCAATCCTGTCCCAAAAAGTGGGAGGAAGACATCCTAAGAATTGCTAGATATTTACCTCTTCTTATTTGATGTATGGCACATAATGCAACATATCTAGAAATCTGTTAATAAACACATCCATAGTCATGGATCCCATGTGTAGTTCGTGAAACTATTTCTCTTTCCTATCAAAGAACCTTTTCGACATATATTTCTCTTAGAAGAATTTTCGGAAGGTATCCTGGCATATTTCTCTTAGCTCATTTTTCTTGGTGTGTTTTAAATCTCTCCACCATCTTGTTGCTTTGCCATTCAAGCTATAGATGGAAAGATGAGCCTTCATCGTGCTTGAGTAGTTATGAACATGAAAATATTTGCTCAAGCCCAACAGCCACTCTTTAGCCTTCTCCCTAGTGTTTACTTCACCTTCATAAGTCGGGGCTCTTATTTTTATAAACTCCCCCTGAATACTATAATTGCTTCTTTATTTCTTTCTTTGGGGAGAAAGAGAGTCATCAGTGGAAGGACTGTGATGATCTCCTTTCCATGCTTCAGTGGTACATTCCTCTTTTTCTTCTTCTCTTGGGTTGCTGGCCTGTTTATGGTAAGGTTCTCTTTTGGAGCTATTTGTAGACTGAGTAGGCTTACCCTGCAAGCTTCCTCCCATAATATTTCTTAGTAATGCTTCATTTATATCTTCTTGTTCTTTTCTTTCATTCAGACTATCTTCTCCGAGACTTCAGAATTCTGCTTGAAGACTGTGTATAGTCTTCAGAATATTAGAAGTCATCTCCACCACCAGTTCTACTTCTGGGGTAGGGGTGTTCATCCTTCCTTATTGGATGTTATCTCCCTCAGTGTTCATAAACTCAACTGTTCAGTAAAATTTTCCTGAAATTTTAAATAACGGGAAATTTTTTTTTGGTAATAAATTTAATATCATACTTTATTTTCCTTGTAGTAAATTCTTGGTGCATGCATAGGTCTCTTAGTATTGAAACTAGGCTCTCATACAACTTGTAATGTCCCCAAAAATTGAAAATAAAAAAAAGAATTAGTATGCTAGTAAAACTACCTATGTGAAACAATATTTAAATTGTGGAATATAGGTACATTAAATGTACCACTATTTTGGTTGTAAGTTGTTCTTACATTTTACTATATTGCTATTAGTTAGGATTGTTACTGTATTTTACTTTTCAATTCATGGTGCTGATTACTAAATGTTTATTATGTTTTTACCTTACTATAGAAGTGTTATTTACTTGCTTATATACTTGTTCATTTATGTGTAAGTTTACTGATTATTTGCAAAGTCCTAAATTAACTTTGTTTGTGGAAACAAAGTGGGCAGAGTGGTGGGACTCGTTCTCCCTTGACAGTTTCAGAGGTGAAGTGTTTACTTGATTGCAGGATTACATAGTTTGTTTGGAACTAAGGAACCGCTTTTATTTTACTTGCATTTTTACCTTGTGATGATAAACTCGTTACTTAAAACTGAATTTTGCTCATTAAAGCCCTATTGTTTATCATTAGGTATTTACTAATCAATTATTCCTATCCTATCATATTTCCCTTTCATGTTTATTTTAATCTAAGTGTTAACATATACTTTATTTCTATTTGCAGGTTATAATCTTGGTTTAAAGATTAGACCTTTGATTTTATAAATGTTAATTATTACCATGGCATATTTCATATGCCATGGTTCTTAAGCTTGAAGCTTAGGGCATGGTAAGCAAGGTTTTAAGGTTAAACCTATGGTTCACGATGCATAACATATATTATGCTTGGTGTTAACTATGGGTTGGCGCATTATATTATAAGGACTATCATTATACCATACCTTTCACGATACCTCATGAATAAGCTTGGGGTGGTGAATTATAATATAAGGTTTAAAGCTTTAAGCGATAGGGTTTGAGGCATCGCATGAAATGGAGACCAATATCAACAAATCGTTTGCAAAATATATGAATGACGGTTTTATATTGATAATGGACACAAGGCTGGTGCCATTAATTCTCGTTGGGGATCATGACAGACCCAACATAGGGTTTGGCTTCCATGATGGCTTGTCATTTTGTTTTGGTTGTTTGGGGTTTGGTCTTGGCTCTGCATAGGGTAAAAATGGAGGAAAATGCTGGGTAAATGAAGGTAATCTCATGCTCTGGGTTTATTAATAGCATTATGGTTTAATCTTGTTTACTTGGCATGCGTACTTCTCACTTGTCGTGGCTTTGGTGTTTGCAGGTGACAGGGTTGTCAAAGAGCAGCGTGGCTCAAACTTGGTGACTAGTTTGTTGGTCAAACAAGCCTACACTTGTTGTGACTCATCTTGACTGAGTTTCACCCTCGTCATTTGCTTTGGAGTTTCTCTGTGGGGTTCTGATGCACCTTCGGGCCTGTGTTAACAAAGTTGGGTTTTTATATTTATTAAGGATTTTAAGCCGTCGAGCGAATCTTAGTGCCCTTACAGGCTCTGTGTATATATTTATGGTATTGTAACTTGTATTTTGGATTTGGGGATTTTACACTTAGGTATCACAATTGCTTGCAATGGTGTCATCGCCCTTGGCATGACTATGTAAAATGACTTATGATATGGGATTTACTATGTATATAGGTATATACTGTTTTTAAAAGTTGGCAATAATTATTACATTTACTATGTATGTTTTGAATTTATGTCGTGCTATTTGTTTACTCTATGGGTTAAACGTGGCCTTTTCCTTCATTGATGGACTGTGTATTAAGTGCTTTCACTTAACTATAATAGTTGACATCTTTTGGGTTGAGGCCTTGCCATGAGTGGCATGAGCCTTTATCAAGGTTGTTGTGATAGCTCTCGATGGTTGCATTACTGCCATTATTTCATTGATTAGTATATAATGTGGATATGGGAAAGATCCATGGGTGCAAGCCCACGATGTCCTTCGTCGCTATAGAGTAACTTTTAAGGAACTGTTTGTTTTAATTAATTTGGCTAAGGCCATCATTATAGTGCAAAGGAAGATATTAAGTCTTACAACTTAGCTGCAATGTAGATGTTTGTTATTAAAAGTATTGAGGTTAATAATAATGTATCCTGTATATGTTGTATGTATAATGTGGCCTTGGCAAACAAATACCCACAGGGTTCAAATCTTGTTCATGGTTGATGTAGCGAGTTGTATTTTTTGGGGGATGCAAAATGGGGCTTGGATTCCCATAGTATTCGATTTGTGTCCACCCTTGTAAGTACTTGGGTCTGTGTAGATATTTTGATATGGTTTATAAAATGGAAACAATTCCCATGTATGAATTTATATTGGATTTTTTAACATGATGGTTTCATGGTTATGTAGTCAATAGAAATGATAGTCTACATGATTCATTCTTGGAACCTTATGAAATTACTGAGTGCATTTATTAATGATGGTATTATTCTGGTTAATTGTTTTACTATGGTTGTGAGTGATATTTAAATGAGACTATTCGATTTTTATGGC
>LPNX010507215.1:712330-752035 GCA_001517045.1 Pseudotsuga menziesii | reverse complement strand
GATGATTGGGTCCTTCATATACCTAACGAATACAAGACTAGATATTTGCTTTGTTGTGAACACCTTGAGCCAGTTCCTGATAGATCCAAGACATGTCCATTTGATTGTTGCAAAGCATATTCTGAGGTACCTAAAGGGTACAGTTGATTATGGGCTCAAGTATGAGGCGAATCAGAAGATTAACCTAGAAGGTTATGTTGATTAAAAAAAAAAAGGGCAGGCAGTGCCATCGATAGGAAGAGCACTTCAAGGTGTTGCTTCAGTATGGGATCAAGTGTGATCTCTTGGTTTAGCAAGAAACAATCTTGCCTGGCACTAAGTACAGTTGAAGCAGAGTATGTCGCAGCTTGTTCAGCTAGTTGTGAGGCAGTATGGCTGAGGAAGCTACTGTCTGATTTGTTTGATCTTCAGTTGATTGCTACTTGTATATATTGCGACAACCAGAGTTGTGTGAAGTTGTCAGAGAACCCGGTGTTTCATGACAAGTCGAAGCATATCCAAATCAAATATCACTATATCAGAGATATGGTGCAGAGAAGAGTAGTGAAGCTCCAGTATGTTGCGACAGACGAACAGATAGTTGATGTGTTGACGAAGCCATTGGCCAGAGTGAAGTTTGAGTACTTCAGGGAGAAGCTTGGTGTTCTCCAGATCGAGGTTCCCTCCAAAGGGAAGTGATGAGTACGTGAGCCCTTCTGACATAAGTGAGAGGATTGGTTCCTTCCATGGTCAAATATAAGTGCAGAGATGCTCTGATATGATTGTGGGTTGTGTTACCACATGATCACTACAGGGCCATTCTAATGTGATTGAGGGATGTGTTCCCACATGATCAGATATAAGTGCTGAAGTTCATTCTCTGAATGGAGGCACTTGGTTTGTGGCTCGTGGCTTCTCCCATAAAGAAGGAATAGATTATGAAGAAACCTTTGCACCTATAGCCAGATACACTTCCATCAGATCAGTACTTGCTCTGGCTGCAGTGATGAAATGGAAGATACACCAGATGGATGTCAAGACTGCTTTCTTGAATGTTGTAGTGGAAGAGGAGGTGTATGTGGAGCAGCCACTCGGTTTTGAGACACATGACAAGGAGACTCGTGTGTAAATTGAAGAAAGCCCTATACGGTTAGAAACAAGCACCTAGGACATGGTACGGCAGAATTGATAGCTTTCTATCTAGTTTGGGCTTTACCAAAAGTAAAGCAGATTCCAACCTTTACTACAAGGTTGAAGAAGGTAACCCAGTGATCCTCCTACTATATGTAGATGATTTGTTTGTAATAGGTATGGATGGGTTGATTGTTGATACGAAGAGGAAGCATGCTGCCGAGTTTGAAATGAAAGACTTGGGTATGATGCACTATTTTCTAGGCATGGAGGTGTGGCAGAATGCGGATGGAATCTTCCTCGAACAAGGGAAGTATGCAGTAGAGATCCTGAAGAGGTTCGGGATGATGGACTGCAAGGCTATAACCACACCTATGGCATCGAACCTGGAGCTATTGAGTGATGCTTCATCAAAAGCAGTTGATGCTACGATGTATCGTCAGATGATTGGGTCCTTCATATACCTAACGAATACAAGACTAGATATTTGCTTTGTTGTGAACACCTTGAGCCAGTTCCTGATAGATCCAAGACATGTCCACTTGATTGTTGCAAAGCATATTCTGAGGTACCTAAAGGGTACAGTTGATTATGGGCTCAAGTATGAGGCGAATCAGAAGATTAACCTAGAAGGTTATGTTGATTATAAAAAAAAAGGGCAGGCAGTGCCATCGATAGGAAGAGCACTTCAAGGTGTTGCTTCAGTATGGGATCAAGTGTGATCTCTTGGTTTAGCAAGAAACAATCTTGCCTGGCACTAAGTACAGTTGAAGCAGAGTATGTCGCAGCTTGTTCAGCTAGTTGTGAGGCAGTATGGCTGAGGAAGCTACTGTCTGATTTGTTTGATCTTCAGTTGATTGCTACTTGTATATATTGCGACAACCAGAGTTGTGTGAAGTTGTCAGAGAACCCGGTGTTTCATGACAAGTCGAAGCATATCCAGATCAAATATCACTATATCAGAGATATGGTGCAGAGAAGAGCAGTGAAGCTCCAGTATGTTGCGACAGACGAACAGATAGTTGATGTGTTGACGAAGCCATTGGCCAGAGTGAAGTTTGAGTACTTCAGGGGGAAGCTTGGTGTTCTCCAGATCGAGGTTCCCTCCAAAGGGAAGTGATGAGTACATGAGCCCTTCTGACATAAGTGACAGAATTGGTTCCTTCCATGGTCAAATATAAGTGCAGAGATGCTCTGATATGATTGTGGGTTGTGTTACCACATGATCACTACAGGGCCATTCTAATGTGATTGAGGGATGTGTTCCCACATGATCAGATATAAGTGCTGAAGTTCATTCTCTGAATGGAGGCACTTGGTTAGTTACCAGGAATACTCAGCTTAGTGCTGAGAGGCCATTCTCTGGGAGAATGGAGGCACCTGGTCAGTTACCAGGAATCCTCAGCCTAGGGATGAGAGCCATTCTGATGTGACTGTGGGATTGGTTCCCACGTGATCAGATGTAAGTGCATAGCCATTCTGATGTGACTGTGGGATTGGTTCCCACATGATCAGATGTAAGTGCAGAGCCATTCTGATGTGACTGTGGGATTGGTTCCCACATGATCAGATGTAAGTGCAGAGCCATTCTGATGTGACTATGGGATTGGTTCCCACATGATCAGTTATAAGTGCAGAGCCTTTCCCAGGATGATAGATGGTGTGTCCTATCATGTTGATGGATGTAAGTGTAGATCCTTTCTTTAAATGGTAGATGGTGTGTCCTGCCATGCCAATAGATATAAGTGCTGAGCCCTTCCTTGGATAGTAGATGGTGTGTCCTGCTATGCCAGAGGATATAAGTGTTGTGCCTTTCTATGGATAGTAGATGGTGTGTCCTGCTATGCCAGTAGATGTAAGTGCTGAGCCTTTCCATGGATGATAGATGGTGTGTCCTATCATGCCAGTGGATGTGAGTGCTGGGCCTTTCTGACATATATGACTGGATTGGTTCCTCTCATAGTCAGATGTGAGTGTTGGGCATGCCTTTCTGACATGGTGTTGGATGTGTTCCTCTCATGGTCAGATGTAAGTGCTGGGCGGGCCATTCTGACTTAGGGTCAGATATAAGCGCTGAAGAAGACCTACATGGAGGCTAGGCCTACACAACCAGCATGAAAAACGGCTGGCTCTGTAGAACTTCCTGTGACGAGAAGAATCAAGAGATAGCACCAGTGATGATGATCCAGCAGTGATGATCCAGATCCAGTGATGATGATCCAACAGTGATGATCCAGATCGAGTGATGATCCAGATCCAGTGATGAAGATAACTTGAAGATGAAGATGACGAGAACTCGATGATGATCTAGTTGATGCAGAGAAGAAGACCAGTGCTAATAAATTGTGTCGAGAGAATACCTTCCTAGTTAAGAGGGAGTGTTGATGTATTTGTAACTTCGGAATGTATTCACTTGTATATTTTATGTATTGTACCCCGATGTTTATTCCGAGAAGTATCTGTAATGTAATTGAGTCATGTCATGCCCCGATGTTTCCATCGGGAGATTCAATAATGTAAACAAGTCATGTAAAGTCATTGTGGGTAACCCTCCTTATTGATCAAGGGTCAAAATCCCCGCAGTTGTGGGGCCCTAGGGTTATTAGACTCTCCTAGAGAAGTCGGCCCTAGTGAGTTATTGTCAAGTCGAGAATTAGTATAAATAGAGAGTGAGCCTCTCTATTTATCACACATTCACTCACACTCAGTTGTAGCGCATGACTGAGAGAGAAGTTGCGGGGAAAAGAGAGAAAGAGACTACTGCTGTCGGGAGATCATCTTATTGTTTTTGGGGTTTTGGTTTTGGTGTTGATTCTATCTCTGAGGAATTGCGGTGTTTTCTCCTTTATGGTTTACCCGAGGAAAATATTTGTGTCTAATTTCTCGTGTTTGATTGTTGTGCTTGTTATTCTCTCAGTTAAAGATCCCAGGATAATGCTAGCTTAAAACGATTAAAATCTAACAGTTTCCACCGAAGTGAACGCAGTGCAATCCTCGAAACCTTCGAGAACAAGGGAAAAAGGGAAAATAAATCCAAGAAACCTACGAATCAACAAGAAGATAATAAAACACAAACTCCGGATGTCGAATCTAAAACAAAGAGAAAGGCTATGTTCCCTTCCCTAATATGTGGAGGTGAACATTCCACTAAAGAACTCATCGTGAGGAGGCTAGTAAGTTCCTGAAAAACACTTCCATTGCGGCAATTTTGACCGATCCTTTCCCTACCCGATAGCAATTGATTGGCCATCAATCCTTGAATGGGCCTTCTTTATCTTCCATTGATGAAGTTAAGATGATGTCTAGGGAATTGGTTGATTTTACAACTAGATCACAGAGCTACGACCCACCTCTAGAGAAAAAGGGTGATAACATTCCAGTTAATAAAACTTCTATTTCCATTCCTCCTCCCCAACCAACGGTCTTCAAATTGAAAAACATGTTCTTAACGCAATCGTGCGGTCACCCAAGAGTACCATTCGTAAATCAATATTTAATCCTAGTGCACGTGTTGCTCAATACTATAATGTAGTTAAAGACATTGCTCACGCACCGTGTACTATGTCTACCCTCGAGGTACTCCAAACGTGTCCTACACAGAGGAAAAACCTGTTGTCAGTTCTTGGAGCTATGGATCCTGAGAATAGTAATGTTATCGCTTTTAAACTAGATGATTTTGAGTGGAGACTTTCCCATCAACTTGCTTTCCAATTATCCACAAAAGTGATTGGGAAAAAGGTCCATCGTACCGTCTTGGACGAAGACGTCTCAACTTCTGTCATGTATCTATCTTGTTGGCGAGCTCCTAAGATTAACTAATCACTTACGACACTGAAGGCATTTGATGGCAGTGGTTTCCAACCCTACGGATTACTATCATCCTTATTGATAGAATTATGGGGCAAATCAGTATCCGTCCACGTCGAGGTTGTCAATGCTCCCCTAGATTACAATCTCCTCCTTGGTAGGAGTTGGTTCTATGCAATGCAGGCAGTTGCATCATCCATCTTTCGCGTAGTCCAATTTCCATTCCAAGTGAAGATTGTTACTGTCGATCAATTGGATTTTTGTTCTCCAAATACGGATTCTAATTCTGCGAACAATGTTCCACTTTTAGCATCTTCTGCTCCGCAACATCGAAACATTGGAGTGGGCCTTCTTAAAGACTCTTCGCTTATGGGAGTCTTTCCGTTGAAAAATGCTCCTCCTCCTTCGTAGGTCGCATCTATGCACAAGATCTCGACCAATCACGACCATTTGATAAAAGGGAAATCAATTGTTGATTCGATACCTTTGAGTCCATCTGAAGAGATTTACTAGACCATTCAGTCTACCTCTAATGACCTCAGTATGAACGATCACCTTGTGGTGGCATCAAACCCCTACCATTTGCCATATTGGTTAGATTCCCCCCACCAGTCTCTAGACTATCTTTTACAACCACTTCCATCAAATGAATCCATGATGGAAGTTACGTCTTTAAATGAGATGCCTTGGAAAGATAATCATCCTCGATCTTCTTTCCTTCCCCATTACCAATTGGTGGAAAATGATTTTGAGTCGCTAGTTTCATTTGATATCGTAACTACTACTCAATCCTGTGTACTCATCCAAAATGTTGAGTCCGAAGGAAACTTGAGCAATATTACTAAGACCACTCTAGTCGATATATCGGTGAAAACTGGAGTTATTGAACACGTCCATTTGGGCCAGAAATGTTCTTCTCTAGAAGTTGAGACTTATGCGACCATTTTTAGAGAATTTCGAGATGTTTTCGCTTGGAGCTACGAAGAGATGCCAGGGATTGATCCTTCAATTGTCGTTCATGGGATTAATGTTAGATTTTTATCGTTTAATCTATATGATCTAGGATCTTATCTAAGAGAATAACATACACAGCAATAATCACAAGAGACAAGAGACACAAAGATTTTTCCTCAAGGAGACCATAAAGGAGAAAACCCCGCAACTTCTCTGAAAACCCAAAAGTACAAAGATGATCTTCGACAGTTGTTCTCTCTCTCACTTGTGCGAGCTACTCCTCTCTCACTCATGCGCTATTGTTGAGTGAGTGTGTGTATCAAATAGAGAGTCTCACTCTCTATTTATACTTAATTTCCACTTGACAATTACCCTATAGGGCCGACTTCTCTAGGAGAGTCTAATAACACTAATATAACTCAACTGTGGGGTCTAATGCCCCGACTTATAACAGAGGCTTAACCTAAATGACTTTACATGGCTTAATTATATTAATGACTCCCCCGATCGGAGGAACAAGCATCTTCGTCGGGGTACAATGAAATACAATAAGAAATATACAAGTGAATACATTCCGAAGTTACAAATACATCAACACTCGCTCTTAACTAAGAAGGTATTCTCTTCACACAGTTCATCAGCACAAGTCTTCGTCACTGGATCATCATCAAAGCTAGATCATCATCATCACTGGATCATCATCATCATCACTGTTGCTGCTATCTCAAGCAAATGGTGATATCTCTCAAATCTACTCATCATAGGAATTTCTACATAGCCAACCCTTTTTCATGTTGGATGTAGGCCTAGCCTCCATGTAGGTCTTCATCTACAGTGCCAGCCCTTTTTCATGATGGATGTAGGCCTATCCCTCTGCCCGGTCTTCATCTACAGTGCCATCCCTTTTTCATGTTGGATGTAGCCTAGCCCTGTACGAGGTCTTCATCTACAGTGCCAGCCCTTTTTCATGTTGGATGTAGGCCCAGCCCTCTGCCAGGTCTTTATCTACAGTGCTAGCCCTTTTTCATGTTGGATGTAGGCCTAGCCCTCTGTCAGGTCTTCATCTGCAGAGCCAGCCCTTTGTCATGCTAGATGTAGACCTAGCCCTCTGCCAGGTCTTTATCTACAGTGCCAGCCCTTTTTCATGCTAGATGTAGACCTAGCCCTCTGTCAGGTCTTCATCATCTCTGCGAGCAAGCCATCAAGTAGGTACATCTCAAGACTTGTCATCCCTACTATTACCTCATCATCTTCAAATCATCTCATTGTCACACGGAGCACATCCTAGATACACATAACACAACACTTACATCAACGACCATGGGAGGCCCAACCTGCCACCATGTCGGAAAGGCTTAGCACTTACATCAACGATCATGGGAGGCCCAGCCTGCCACCATGTCGAAAAGGCTCTCAGCACTTATATCAATGCACATAGAAGGCCTAGCCTGCCACCATGTTTAAACTGTACAAGGCCTTCTTCAATTTGCACACATGAGTCTCCCTATCATGTGTCTCAAATCCGAGTGGCTGCTCCATATACACTTCCTCTTTCACTACACCATTCAAGAACGCGGTCTTGACATCCATCTGGTGTATCTTCCATTTCATCACTGTAGCCAGAGCAAGTACTGATCTGATGGAAGTATATCTGGCTACAAGTGCAAATGTTTCTTCATAATCTATCCCTTCCTTCTGGGAGAAGCCACATGCCACAAATATCGCTTTATATTTCTCTATGCCACAATCTACAGCATGCTTGATCTTGTAGATCTGCTTGGAAGCCACAACAGACTTCCCTTCTGGTCTCGAGACCACATCCCAGACATCATTCTTCATGATTGACTGGTACTCCTCGATCATACCATCTTTCCATTCTTTCTTTTCTGTCGCTTCTTCATAGTTGGAAGGTTCTTTATCGATGATGTCACACAGTGGGGCTACATAATTGGAGTATGGCCTCAGTCACTTCCTTTCTCTTAGTACTCCTTCTGGAGCGCCATATCTTTCTGCACCTAGGATAGCCTCTCATACCCATGTTGGTTTCCTCTTGTAAAAATTATTTTCACGAGGTGGATCTACAGGTTCCTGAGGTTCTTCCATTTCTCGATCTTCTTCTGGAGTTGCTTCATTCATTGTTGTATCTCGGATCCTGGGTACTTATGTTTCTTCAAGGTCTTGAACAAGTCTCTTTCTGGATTTGTTGTAACCTGAGTCTTCGTCAAAGGTCACGTCCCTGCTAATGTCGATCTTCTTGAATCCTATGAAATATATTTTGTAAGCCTTCGAGCTTTCACTATATCCCACAAATATACGCTTCTTTCCTGAAGGATCTAACTTCGTCCTCTTTTCTTTCAGATTGTGTATGTACACCGGGCAGCCAAATATTCTGAGATGGCTGACTTTTGGTTTCTTGCCAAAGAAGACTTCTTCTGGTGTCTTGTTCTCAAGTACTCTATGCGGAGTACGATTTTGTACATACACAGTCGTCCTAGCAGCTTCTGCCCATAGATGCATAGGAACATCCTTATCATGAAGCATTGTCTTGGCTGCTTCCATAATCGTTCTATTCTTCCTTTCTGCAACTCCGTTCTGTTGTGAATTATATGGAGCGGTCAACTCCCTCTTAATCCCTGAATCTCTGTATAATTCCTTGAATTCATCTGATGTGAATTATCTACCATTGTCTAATCGAAAGGTCTTGATTTTCTTCTCTGTGTGGTTCTCGATCAAGGCTTTGAATTCCTTGAACTTACTGAACACTTCATCCTTGCTTTTCAAAAAATATATCCATGTCTTCCTAGAAAAATCATCAATGAAAGAAATATAATATACATACCCACTTAATGAACTGGATGACATCGGACCACATACATCGGAGTGGATAATTTCCAAGATTCCTTTTTCCTTGCTCTCGCTACTTGGAAATGTCTTCTTTGTGTTCTTTCCCTTCGCACATCCTTTGCAAACGCCTTCATGCGTTGCCAGTATTTCTGGAAGATCTTCACCAGCTTTGCTTGCAAGTGGAGTGCCCTATAGTGCACATGTGCAAGCCTTCTATGCCAAAGTTCACTTGGCTCTACTGAGTCATGGACCAAAGCTTGTTTTGGTTGGCCCTTTAATTTGTATAAGCCTCCCTCTTGCTCTCCAATCACTACTACATCATTTATGGTCTTTCCCTTTGGCCACATAAGGACTTGGCCATCTACAAATGCAACCCTCATACCTTTTGCATCCAATGCAGATATGGAGAGAAGATTCTTCTTTAGTCCTAGTACAAACAAAACATCCTTCATTTTCATAGATTTTCCAGAGTCTAGCTTATAGGAAGCTTCACCACTTCCTTTTATAGGATACTGATAGGCATCCCCAAGTTTCACTTTGTGGGGTGACTCTTGTTCAAATAGGTTCACAAAGGATTCTTTAAATCTCGTCATATGCTTGGAATCCCCACTATCTATGAGCCAATCATTGCTTCCATGTGTAACAGTTCCTGTGAGGGCAGAAATCAAAACATACTCTTCATCGCTTGAAGAATCTTCAATTTCTTCTTTGACTCTCTTCCTGGGAGGTTCATCATCCTCTGCAATGTGAGCATGATGCCTTCTTTTGTTGTTCTTCTTCTTATGGGAGCCACCTCTATTTCTGGGACAATCTCTAGCGAAGTGTCATTTCTCATCACATGTATAGCATCTGACATTAGATAGATCTCTGCTAGATCTTCTAGGGCTAACTTTTTGGTTCTGGTGTGGATGCTTACCTTTCTCGAGATGATAGTGCTCCCTTCTTATTTTCTTGGTGTGTGCTATGAGAGCTTGATCTTCATTTCCCATCTTTTCTTCTCGAGCTACTATTCGAGCTTCTCGTACGCATTCCTCCCACAGCCTACTGAAGGTGATTAACTTTTGTCTAGCACAAATCCCTTGAATGAAGGAGTCCCATGACCTAGGGAGACCATTCAAGGTGGTCATCACAATTACTCCATTCTCTACTTTTTCTTCCACAACTTCAAGTTGTTCTTTGATTTGAGAAACCCTTGTAAAGTATGACTGTATGGTCTCTGCATTCTTGATCTTTACATTCTTCAATTGATTTTGTAAAGCCATCTTCCGATTTATATTATTTCCTTTAAATAGCTTGGTCAAGGAATCAAACATCTCTTTAGGTGTCTTTAAGGAAGACACATGTGGTATAAGGTGATCCTTAATAGAATCAACAATAATCCTCTGGGCCTTGACCAAGTTCTTCTTGTGTAAGGCTTTAGCCTCATCTCCCTCTAGAACTGGAACCTCTCCACTTATGTAGGTGTCCAATTCATTTTCTTCAAGAACAAGTGAAATCCTATACTTCCATGCTCGAAATTTATCAGCTCCTTCAAGCGTTTCATCAAGCTTGGTGTGATGAGACATTTTTAATGAGAACCTCAAATGGAAATACAAAAGATTTAGATCTTACCAACTTGAGATGCCTGAACCGGATCTGGAGCTGATCTTTTGCAGTGTTGATTTTCTTGTCCGGGGTCAAATTAGAGTTTGACTTTCCCGGAGCTTTACCCAACCAAAAATTTCGATCTTGATCTCTAAATTTCGATTTTGAGAAGGAGAGCAATCCTATGTTGGGCTCACTCAAAAGTTCCACTTTTGTGAAAAGCCCTAATTTCCTGTAGTAGTGACAAGTCAAAAACTGAAAATGCCCAGAATCAAATTCTGCTTCAACAGGAAGATGCGCAGATGCGCCCTTCAATGGAGAGTTAGCTTAGCCTCCTTTTGTTGATGATCTATGGAGAGAAACCCAAAAATTAAGAAGCCCTAGCTTCTACAGCTGCACAGTGTCTTCTTCTTAGGTTTACTCTGATACCATGTTAGATTTTTATCGTGTAATCAATATGATCTAGGATCTTATCTGAGAGAATAACATGCACAGTAATAATCACAAGAGACAACAGACACAAAGATTTTTCCTCGGGGAAACCATAAAGGAGAAAACTCCGCAACTTCCTCAGAGATAGAATGAGCACCAATAGCAAAAGTAAAACCCAAAAGTAGAAAGATGATCTCTGACAGTTGTTCTCTCTCTCACTTGTGCGAGCTACTCCTCTCTCACGCATGCGCTATTGTTGACTGAGTGTGTGTATCAAATAGAGAGTCTCACTCTCTATTTATACTTAATTTCCACTTGACAATTACCCTACAGGGCCGACTTCTCTAGGAGAGTCTAAAAACCCTAATATAACTCAATTGTGGGGTCTAATGCCCCGACTTACAACAGAGGGTTAACCTCAATGACTTTACATGACCTAATTATATTAATGACTACTGATCGGAGGAACAAACATCTTCGTCGGGGTAAAATGAAATACAATAAGAAATATACAAGTGAATACATTCCAAAGTTACAAATACATAAACAATCAAGACATACCCTGACGCCAAGTCGATCCGTCAAAACTTCGTCAAGGACATCCGCGAAAAGCAACAACCGTTATGGAAGTAGTTGAAAAACGTCTTAGGGTTGGGCTCATCTATCCTGTGTCACTGACAGAATTAGTTTCCAATATCGTCCCTGTTACCAAAAAACAAGCTACAAATAGAGTTTGGATCAATTTCATAAACTTTAATAGGGATTGTCCAAAAGACAACTACCCTACTCTGTACATCAATCAAATCATCGATAACTGTGTCGAAAGTGTCATCGTTTTATTTATGGATGGTTTTTCTGGCTACAATCAGAAAGAGATACGCCCTTCCGATCAGCATAAGACGGCTTTCATATGCCCATGGGGACCTTTGCCTATCGTAAGTTGCCTTCTGGTCTAAAAAACGTTGGCGCTACTTTTCAACGCAACATGTCTTATGCTTTCCACGATATCAAACATATTGTGGAACCGTATCTCGATCATCTACTTGCTCATTCGCAACATCAAGAACACCATGTTGACCATCTAAGAGCCATTTTTCTTAGATGTCGTCATTACAACATCTGGTTAAATCCACATAAATGTGTTTTTTGTGTTGAGACGAGACGATTGCTTGGAATCATTGTTTCCAAGGATGGCATCAGTATAGATCCTCTAAAGATTGAGGCCATTTTGTCCCTACCACCGCCTACCAACATCACGAAACTTCAAAGTTTGCAAGGGAAGACAAATTTCTTGTGTGGTTTTGTATGCAACTATGCCAAAAAAACACATGGTTTCATGCGTCTGCTTAAAAAGAATACACCCTTTGTTTGGGACGATCTTGCACAATGTGCGTTCGGTAATCTCAAGCACGCTATCACACATGCACCTATGTTTCAACCACCTGATTATGCTAAGGATTAATTCCTTGTATGCAGTTGCATCTCTTACCACTATCGACATGGTATTGGTTCAAACGAGATAACAACTAAGAACATGTGATATATTATCTGCGTAAGAGTCTTCTTGACTCTAAAACCCATTGCTCACATTTCGGAAAGTTAGCTCTGGCTACGGTCATCACAGTCTAGAAGTTTCGTCACTACATTTTGCTCTGCACAACCACTGTATACGCAGACTCTAACCCTATGTATTACATCTTGACTCGTCAAGTACTTGGAGGCAAGTATTCTCACTGGATTGTCATTCTCTAGAAGTTTGAACTAGAATTTGTCAAATCAAGTTCAAAGAAGTCTTGTCTTAGCAGAGCTCATGTTTGATCTTCCCTGTATTACTAAGGAAACGCATCCCATTGATTCACTACCTGATGAATCTTTGTTCCTCATTAGTACGTCTGACCCTTGGTACGGAGATTTGATTATATCTCAAAACTCAACGCTTTTGGTCGAATGTAACTTGTAACAAAGGTCGTTGTATTTGCCATCACACCAAGTACTTTCTTATCGTCAATGATACGTTGTATCGTCGCTGCATTGATTCCATTTTGCGACGTTTTTTTAACTCATGACGAAGTTTAAACTGTGTTGAATGACTGTCACTTTGGAGCTTGTGGCGATCATCTTTTTGGGATGGCTACTGCTCAAAAAATCCTATGCACTAGGTACTTTTGGCCCTCAATCTTCAAAGATTGTATGGAAGACGTGAAGAAATGCCCGCCCTGTCAGGTTTTCCAATCTAAAAAACGCACCCACCCAACTCCCCTCCATCCCATCATTGTTGTCGGTCCCTTTGCGAAATGGGGCATAGATTTCATGCATTGTAAGCCTACCTCAGCCAAGAGCATCGTTACATTATCGTAGCCGTCAATTATTTTACAAAGTGGGCTGACGCTATGCCTACGTACGCTAAAATTGGCAAAATTGGTGCCCTATTTCTTTTCAATCACATTATCGCTAGTTTCAAAGTCCCTCAAGCCATCGTGACCGATCATGATTCTCATTTTACAAACCGGATGATGTCAAAATTAAGTACTAAACTAGGTTTTGTCACGACAACTCAACACCCTACTACCCGCAGGCAATGTCCAAGTTGAAGCCATCAATAAGGTATTGAAAACTATGCTTCAACGGATGGTAGGACAAGTTAAGTCTAGTTGGCACTTGCAACTATTTTCGGCATTATGGGCTTATTGGACCACCGTGAAAACATCCACCGGTTTTACACCATTTCAACTGGCGTACGGACTAGAAGCTACTCTTCCTATTGAGTGTGAGATCCCTTCTCTAAAGCTTGTCGTGGAACTCTTACCCAATACCACTATGGAAGAAGAACATTTCTTGTGTTTGAACAAACTCGATGAAACTCGTCAAGATGCAGCCTCAGCTAATGAGGTGCACAAACAACGAATTAAAGCTCAATACAACCGATCCATTCAACCTCACTGTTGAAAACCCTTGTTTCACAGCAAGCTGGTTTAATGAACAATTTCTTCTTCTTTCACTTCAGCCGGTTATGCAAGGCATGAAGTTACTTATGAAAATTATCTTGAACAATTTAAACACGCTGAAAACAACTAACAGGCTGTAAATGAACACATGCACACCATAAAATTTGACACAGTAATTTTTGGCAAATTTGCCCTGGATAAAACCCCCACGGGGAAAACCAGTTTTGAGATGAGAGCTTTATTATTTCTTCAGTAAAAATGTAGGACAGAAATTAAATGCAAATGTACAGCAAACCCTAACCGTACAATTTCCTCGAATTCTGTGCCAAAACAGACAGCAGGCCGTACAGCAGATCAGCCGTACACTTGCCTCGAAATTCGTGCCCTAATTAATGCAGTCCGTACACCTGTCCGTACAACATTTAATGCATCCGTACTTACCTCGAAATCTGTGCCGAATTTATTGCTCCGTATATATCCATACACCTCGGGATCCGTGCAGCATTTAATGCACTGACATCAGCCGTACACCTCGATTTGCGTGCAGGTCAGCCGTACACTCTCCTGGAAAATCGGGCCATTAAATGCAGCCGTACTCTGTAATTAATGCAGCCGTACATCAGCAATTACTGTGGCCGTACACCTCGGGAACTGTGCAAGCTAAATGCTGGAATCTTCTCCTTCAAACCCTAACCTGGAATTTGACCTCCTTGGGAAAATTCGACCTCCTTGAGCTCTCCTCCTCTCCTTCATCTGTAAAATGAAAGTCAACTCACTTTTGCCTCCCTCACTCCTTTTTATAATTTCACAGTGAGAGTGAAATTCACATTTATTTATTTCTCATAAATAAATTCACTCACTTACTCACTTTATTAAAAGGTGACTTTAGTCATAAAGTCACATTTAAGTGACTTTAATGTGAGGGTCACATTTTCCCTCTTAAGTGACTCAGGCAAAATAAAGTCACTTAGGGAACTCCTGACTAGGTACAAAAATCAACACTCACCTCTATAATGAAGATGATTTGGTCTTGACTTATGATACAAAACACGATAAACTGGGAGGTGGAAAATTAGAATCCATGTGGCACGGGCCCTATATTGTGAGTCGTGTTTTAGAGAAAGGAGCCTATGAACTGATAGATTATGATGGGATACCCTTGGGTGAGCCCTGAAATAAGCTTTACCTTAAAAGGTACTATGCCTAGATAATTTTGCATGTTTACCTTGTAAATATTGTCAATAGAATGTGTTGTGTGTAGTTTGGACTTTTATTCTTTTAAGAATGTAGGATTCATCCTAGTTAAGACTGCTTATATAGTGGCATTCTTGAATGAACTCTCACTCAAGATCCAAACTCTTTGCCTCTCACACCTAGAGTAATTCCAACAGCATAAAGGTAATCTTCTGGTCCTCTCCCATCCATGAGGGTGAGCTTGCTTAGATAGGCCAAAGGGAGATCGAATGAGTTGAGATTATTTTGGAGGAAGGTGAGGGATCATCCCTAGAGGTTAAAAGTTCGAGTGCTACCTAATCTAATCGATTGGGATAAACCTCCACGAGGACTTTCTTCTAGAAGGCTCTCGAAAGCTCTCTTTTTTGCCTTTTTGTGAGCGTCGACGCTCTTTGGCAAAGAGTGTCACCGACGCTTTATGTCAACTAGCAAGAGGCGTCAAACTTGGGTGACACATATGTCAAGAGACAAGGTGTGTCAAAGCTCCTAGGACTAGGCTTTTAGCAAGGAAAAATTCCTCCAAAAGGTGTTTTGGCATATAAACTTCAGGGAATTAGGTAAGGTGACAATATTTAGGTGTAACAATAGTGTCACCAAGATAACATGTGTCGCCAAAGAGGATCCTATTTATAATGCTTCGAGAACAAAGCATTCATTTAGAGGGTGGCAATGTAACAAACACAAATATAAAAATAATAATTATAATACAATTAAGCAAATGAAAAGTCAAAGGTCATGCACCCCTTCACCTCATGACCAGTCAGTCAATGCGTATAAGTTTCTCTCAAATTAACAATGAACAAGAACTGTCCACTACAAACTCATTCATCTAAATAGCGAACTTTTCCTTGTTTTTTTCTCTAAATAGCCCATCCCAAGGGAAAAACACTCCTAATCATAACAGCTTATTCTTATCCTTGACAACTTATTTTTAACCACCAATTTAAAAATAAAACAATGATTTTACCTACTTGCCAAAGATGTATCTCTAATCATAGCTAAAGTAAGTTTATTTAATGCAAAACATTAAATTTTATCACTTACCTACATTATGTTTGTCTACTCCGATAGATCTTTGCACTTTAATCCCCTCAAAAAAGAATAATCGAACATCCTTTCCTTCTTAACTATCAGTGCCCGATGTAATCTATACAAGATATATATTTTATATAACAACCATTGCTTCATCATACCTAGCCAAAAAATTTGTCCCCAAAATCAAAGCAAACTTTAGCTTCATAGATACCAAGAAAATAGGTTTGTAGGGAGTGTCACCCCTCAAATATCATGAGGATTTGTCCAACATTAAAGACCTTGCCCAAGCGGGCTGCATATGGAGTGTGAGGAGCCATATTTTCGCTATTTGGATGCACATATATCATGGATTATCACTTGGTTGGCATCCTCATTACATATGTGAGATTCATACCGGTTGAGGTAATGGAGTTCTTAGCTTGAGGGGGGGTGTATTGCTTGTGCACGCTCTCCTAGATACTACCCCTTGTGCCAGTTTTCCTATTGACCATTATTTGAGTGATGAGGTGTCTTGTTGAGGGTTGTCCACTTACACACTTACTCATCTCATGTTATTGCCCCTTAGAGCACTCTACTTTGGAGACTGCAATCAGTTGTTTATTAGAGGAGATCCTTGGTTAGATGATGCTTCTTAAATGCATTGATGGATTCTTCATTATGTTACAAGGATCATTTCGTGATGTGCTCCACTCATGCACATATTCTTAGGGAGATTAGCCTTCAAATGGCTATTTTGGACATATTTTGGCTTTGGTTAATGAGCACCCTAATGTATCGAAGTATAGATGACATGGATTTGCTTTCTTGACACGATTGACTCCTCCGATCATGGGAGCTTATCCCTTTCCATCATTGTTTTGGTTGCACACTTGTTGAGGAGACCTAAGTAACGTGCACATCTTACTAGGTCATTCCACCTTGTGTCCATGGTTTTGGAGAGGGTTTGATGGTATTTGCATATTGTTTCACATCATGGCACATGATTTTGAGGATATTTTATGTCTATATTGGAGATCACCCCCACTTTGCATGCACATTCTCCTAGGATGCATGGTTTATAAACTTACTTGGAGGATTTATATTTGTCATACACATGGATCCAACCACCTTGAGACGTTATTTGATGTCGCTCCACTTGCTTGAGGTTGTTATAACAGCCAAATGGATCATTCTTGCAGATGTTTCTATGAGATCTTCTTGAGGGATAAATTGTTATCTTATTGGAGAAGATGCCCAACAACTTAAAGCTATTTTGACCCTATTGTGAAGTTAACTCCTTAGTTTAAGGGAGCAGCCTTCCAAATATGGATGTTAACATCCACACATTTTGAGGCCTATTGTTGGAGCGCTCTATGAGAAATCCCCTCACATGCCACTTGTAAGGTTTGGAAGGTTTGTGCATGGTCAAAAAGCTTGGATCATTGAGGCGTTTTGCACATGGTATGGACAAGTGCCATTCCCACTTCATTGTCCATCTATCTCAGCAATTTCATTGTTCAAGGGTTTGACTTGTATTAGAGATAGTGAAAAATATTATGTTTTTCCTAGGACTGATATCAGATCTAAGACATGAATACTATAATCTTATTTGAGTAGGGTTTGAGCTTCAACTCTATATAAAAGAAGATCCTTGTATTGTATTGGTTGTTGATGGTTGAGAAACAATACTCTATTGGTTTGGCTTTTATTAAAGATCTCTTGAAGTCTATGTGATTACTGAAGTTTCTACCCATGTGTGGCATTCCATTCTACACCTATTGCTGATTTATGCTGCTGGAATATATGTTTAATGTTGCTGCAGTAAGATTTTCAAGTAGAGTATCTTTGGACGAGGTGCATTCTATCTAAGGTTCTTGATGTTTTTACTTCTTAATTGAATAATTTCTGGGATGTCATTGTAAATTTTTCAGCATTCCCCCAACCCCGTTTCAACCACCATTTTCATTTTGTTTAATGCCCAACCCAATTTACTTTCAGCTGCAAATTAAGTCATTTCTCATAAACAATTTATGACTGAAACACATGAAGAATTTTACTACTTTTAATGAGCAGCAATTAAAAAACACAGTCACGCATAAAAATCAAACTCAAAATTTTTTGGTCAAATGACCCAAGCAAAACCCCAACCTCCAAGGAAAACCTGTTCTAGAGAGAGAGAATTTTATTTTCTGCAATAAAATGAAAGTACAGCAAAAACAAAGATAAACTTATCTCAACAACAGCGCTAAGCAAATTGATTGAATTCAGAGATTTTACAATCAAAATTTATGCCAATTAGCTGCCTCGAAAACCATGCCAAACTGACTGTATGAACTGCCTCAATTTTTGTACCCACTGTTGCACTGTACGAACTGCCTCGATCTCCGTTCCCACTGTACAGGATGTACAGAATTCCGTGCCCATATTTTTTTTCCTTCTCAAAAATTATGCCCAAAAAACTGTGCCTCTAAAAATGTGCCCAAAATTTTCCTCAGAAAACGTGTTGTATGGAAATGTAATTTCTACTGTTGTACGATCTTGGGAAACGTGCCCTCTACTCTTCTCTCAGCCTGCAATTTTGTCTCCTTCCGTGCTCTCCAACTCTCATGAAAACAGAATGAGACTCTAATGCCTGCCCTTGCCTTTTTGGTGTCTAAATGAGGTAGCTGAATAGTCATCTAATCCAAGAGCACAAAATTAATTCGATGGGTGGATGAGATTAATTGCACTTTTAATTCTCTCCAAAATTAATTTCACTCACCTCACTTAAATTTATCAAAAAGTAACTTTATTCTCTAAAGTGAAAATGAAAAACTCATCTCAAGTTATTAATTGCAAGGGTCACTCTAATTTTCCCCTTTTAATGACTTAGGCAAAAGTCACTAGGGGAACACTTTCCTAGGTACAAAAATCAACGCTCCCTCTTATCGAGAAAGGTGTTTTGCACCACACCCAACTTGTCTCTAAAATGAATGAACTTGCCTCTTCCAAGAGACTTTGTCAGGATATCTGCAACTTGCTCATCAGTGGAAATGTATTGCAACTCCACAGCTCCTCCCTGAACATAATCACGGATGAAATGGTATCTGATCTCAATATGCTTTGACCTATCGTGAAATACAAGATTCTCATAGAGCTGGATGGAAATTTGATTGTCACAGTAAATCATTGTAGGCCTCAGCTCCTGATCAAATAAATCCACCAATAACTTGTGAAGCCACAGTGCCTCGCAACTAGCCTGACTGGCTGCCATGTACTCAGCCTCTGCAAAATTCAAAGCAACAAACTTTTGCTTTCGACTGATCCACGACACTACTGCCAAACCCAAATTGAAACAACATCGGGAAGTGTTCTTCCGGTCTGCGACTCTACCTGCCCAATCTGAATCCGTGAAGCCAATCAATCTAACCCCATCCGATCTCCTATAATCCAGACCATGATCCATTGTACCTGCAAGGTATCTCAACACATGTTTTACGACAACCCGGTGCACCCCCCTAGGCTCCACCATGAACTGACTGAGAGTGTTCACCGCAAAACACAGATCTGGCCTAGAGTTGACCAGATACATCAAGGAACCTATGAGCTGACAATATAAGGTAGGATCCACCAACTCTCCCTCAGAAGCATGAAGCTTCTTCCAATTGGTGACCATAGGTGTAGACATCGGCCTGCAATCCTCCATCTGAAATCTCCTCAAAATATCCACTGTATACTTCCCCTGCCCCAAGAAAATATGACCAAGCTTCTGCCAAACCTCCAATCCCAAAAAATAATGCATCAACCTAATGCCAGTCATCTCATACTCTGAAGCAAGATCTCTCTTGTTGGCTCTTCTCTTCCATTCTTTTGTTGTTATAACGTGCCCTCTGCTCTTCTCTCTCAGCCTGCAATTTTTTCTCCTTTTGTGCTCTCCAACTCTCATGAAAAACAGAATGAGACTCTAATGCCTTCCCTTGCCTTTTTGGTGTCTAAATGAAGAAGCTGAATAGTCATCTAATCCAAGGGCCCAAAATGAATTAGATGGATGGATGAGAGTAATTGCACTTTTAATTCTCCCCAAAATTAATTTCACTCACCTCACTTAAATTTATCAAAAAGTAACTTTATTCTCTAAAGTGAAAATTAAAAGCTCATCTCAAGTTATTAATTGCAAGGGTCACTTTAATTTTCCCCTTTTAATGACTTCAGCAAAAGTCACTATGGGAACACTTTCCTAGGTACAAAAATCAACAGTCATTTCATTGTAGGATATGTCATTAACTTTCAGCTGAAAATAAGATCTGCTCTGATTGTTACTGCATGTCCATACAAGGCCACCTTTGGAAGGACCTTTTACTACTTCATTTCAGCAATTAAAATTTTGCAATCATTGCTAATTTTCTGTATCTTACTACAGCAATCTTTCTCCCATTTGTCATTCATAATCAGCCCTCCTAATTACGCCACAACTCCATTTGCCCTAGTCTTTCTCCACCAACCACTTTTAAAATAAACTCAATAAATCATCTAAATATCTGTTTTACTAAAGCAACTCTTAAATTTACCTAAGCCTCAAGTGTATATAGCCTTAGTAATCCTAACCCTAGGGATACCCCACTTGTGTCAGAGAAAAGCCAACCTTAAGTGAAAAGAGGTGCTGTGGTGACAATGATGGTCCTCTTTAGTTATCCTTGGACTCGCACACGCTTTCTGGACTTTTTAGCTTAACTGCAAGATCAATCAGTAACAAGGCACATGAAATCCACACTCTAGTTTCATAAGAATCTGTGTGGCTTTTGGTACCATGACGTTAAAAAAGCCATGAAGAAAGCGTGCCTGGTAAGGGAAATTGATCACAGTGTTTCACAGCAAATGCCAGTACTCCCAAACAAATCGAGAATTACCATTACAAAATTCCTTGCTGATGAAGCACTCCAAAATTATAATGGGGTTATCTTTGGGTGTTATGATTTAGCTTCACTGTCAAAAATGACCTTTCACCTCATAAACTCAATAATTTAGGTGTTATTTAACAACTTTAGCTAGCAAAAGAAAATTAGGAATTAAATATAAAAATACATACATGTAAAAAATGCAGTGTTACCACTCATGAAGCATGAAGACTTGTACTGGTATTGAAGACCCTTTTTCAGTATTGTGGATGATTTGGTTTGGAGGCCTTGCTTGGAGTTTATGATGTGTATTCACTAATTGAGGTTTGCCTTTTGAGAAATCCATGCATTATTTAATGATTGTTACTTTGTTGGCTACTATTGAGGGGCATCTCAAATATCATGAAGCAAGGTTTGCATATTTGGAGATCTTTCATACAGTTGGAGTTTTTAGGGAGTGCCTCTCATTACTTGAAGATTATATGTATGGATTCAGGAGCCAAATTGATGAGTTCACCCTACATTTCAGTCCATATGTTGCACATCTCCCTCTAGTGCTCCACAAAATGGGGTTTTTGTTAACTACTTAGAAGTTGGCTGTTATGATCCTCCCTAGGGGTGTAATGAGGGGTCAAAGGGCCCATTAAAGTAATATTAGTCAATGCCACTCAATGTAAGGTGGACTAGGTCCACTATGTTATTATTAAATAAGACCCGCTATGGTATTTATTGGTGAATAAGTGTAATGGGGCCTCATTCAAGAAGATCCACTAGGTAGTTAGGAGGTAGTTATGGTTAGAGTTGTCGTGTCATCTATAAACAAGAATAGAGTCATCCTTATGAATCATGTGTGGAGTATATTGCATTTGGAGCCTAGCTCAAAGGAGATTTCCCCCTCAAAGAGGAAAGTGAATAGGAGTGGATTTCTTTCATAAAAGGATCAATTGTAAGGTGTTTCCCTACCTTAAGTGTTCTGATATTATTGAAGTGTGAATATCTTGTTTGTGACTGCATATTTAAATTTAAGGTAAATAACAAATAGTATCAGATTTAAAGTACATAACAAGTGTTATGATCCTCCCTAGGGATGTAATGGGGGAATCATAACATTGGCACATGTATCGATGGATTCTTGCACATATTTTGAGGAACATCCTTGTTTATATCGTGTTATAAATAGTAAAATCTAGGAGAGCACTCCACTTAAAAGGTAACCAAGGAAAAGAATGGCACCAATTCCAAAGACGTATCACTCTTGTGATAATTTGAACCTAAGGGAGATCGAACAGAAAGTTGCTGAATCAGCCCGTTTCTTGCGTGTATCCATTGAAGGGTTTTGAAATGAACCGGGGGGTTCTTTATCCTCGACATACATGAAAATGTCGAGACATTTGAATATGGATCAAATCAAGGAACATGAATTAATATCCAATCAGGAAATTGAGATATGGGCAAAGGTGTGAATACATGGGCAAAGGTGTGACACATGGAGGGTGTTTTGCATTCATAATGAGGGTGCTCCCCCCTTTGCACACATTCCAAAGGTGCACTATCCTCAGAGCCTTTTGGGAGAACGTTTGCATTCTGATGCACATGGATCAAGGTCAAAACATGTGTTTTGAGGGAGTCATGCTTTTAAGGGGTGGTTGTTAGCCACCACTACACACCTTTTGCACATATACCAAGGGGAAAATAAATGCCTAATCACTTTCAGTCTACTTTTCCACACATGCTAAGAAGTGGTTACATTTATTAAGGAGTGCTCCACATCTTTAGGTACATATCCTTGGAGCACTCTATCTTGAGGACTTGTGGGCATTTAAATGATCAATGCACATGGGTCCACACTTGAGGCAATCTATTTGATGTCGCCTTATCTTTAGTGGTTCTAATAACAACCAATGGACCATTTCTTGCACATTCACTAATGAAATCCACTTTTTGATGAGGTCATTGACTTGGTTTGAAGAGCACCCTAGCTATGAGGAGCCTTTAAGACATCATATCATCATTTCAAATAAAGATAAGGTTGTCTTTAGGAGAGCACCACAAAGGCTGCTCAACATCCATGGCATGAGGAAAATTTGGTCAAATGATGAAAAAGCCCCATTCTGAAGAGCGCCACCTTTTCTAGGTGGTTGAGGTTGTTACTATGTGGACATCTAGAGGAGCATTCCAAGGAGAATGGGGACAAGTAGCCTTAATACTTGGTCAAAAGAGCATATTCAAAGGGAGCATTTTGCTTAGGAAGGTGACATGTGGCACAATGCATCTATTCAAAAACATTAAAATGTATATTTAATTATTTGAGGAGCACCCAGCCCTAAGGAAGCTTCTAGAATTTGGATAATTCAATATTGCTATTTAATAATAGATCTAGAACCAACTTATTATTATTTAATGGTAAGAGAGGTTGAGCTAAACACTTACAAAGAGTAGCTCTCTTATTTGTTGTCCATTGTTGGATTGATAGAGAGATCCCCTTCAAGCTTATACGAAGATCTATTGGAGGATGAAGTTAAAGGTGTGAAGTTCATCATCTTCTTTTGCATTTTCATTGATATGTTTAATTGCTTAAGTTACTCTTGCAAATCTGCTGAAATGATCTTTATTAACCGATCTTGTGACTTGTTCATCATTGTTCAACACTGAGTTTGTTAGATGTCATTTCTGTGAAAGGTTATTGTTTTCTTCTATTTTTCAATGGATGCATAATATTGTTGCTGATTTGTGATAGTTGACGTGGTGCACCTTTGGAGGGGACCTTCTTTAACTATTTTTCATGCTAAAGAGTGCATGTGGTTGGTTGAGGCATGTTTGTAACAGCCTAACCATGCTTCTCTACATTCTATTCAAACCCTCTTGCTTGTTAACATTGACTCCCATCATTCATTGGAATGGCATTGGTGTTGGTGCGCCATTCTATTTATTTCTAACGTTCATTGTAAACTTTACTTAAGGATACCTGCCTTGTGCCTGAGGAGAGTCAACCTAAAGTGAAAAGAAGAGCTGTTGTGGCAACAGTGGGCAGCCTTTCTAAGTTCCCCTAGGGTTGCACTCATGTTTTAGGGCTTTGTCACTTTGAGTGCAGGTTTGGGAGGTTTGTCAATGAACTTCAAGCTTAAGAGAAGATATGTCAAGGGTTAACTTCAGCTAGCAAGAGAGAATTAAGAAATAGATATAAAAATACAGGCATGGAAAACAGTGCACAGAAACAGTGCATTCAATGAACTTCAAGCATAACACGGTATACTGAAGTTGGATGAAGGATTAGTTTAAAATACCTTTTCCTTTGCCCAAGTAAATGCAAAATTGTAGATCTCACGGAACTTCTCTGCATAAAAAAACAACACAATTTACAAAAGATGCCAAGCAATTAAAAGTTAAATATCATTTGGAACTCTCAATATTAGCAACGCACTTACATACTTGTCACATCCAAGACCAAGAAAACATTGAAAAGAAAAATACAAAACTGATCGTCCAATGCAAGATTTGGCAGTAGGGGCTCAGCAGCTGCCCATCTTATAATAATTTATTTTCTTCTCTTTTGTTCTGTTTTATTTCCATTTTTTCCTGGGCAGGGGGGATGTTGTAGATGGTTTTACCAAGGTAGTTTGTACTGTAACCTCTACTTACCAATACTAACATTTCCTGAAATAGATGCACTAATCTAGAATTAGAATAGAGAATCTAATTTGAAATGCACAAAAATAGTAAAATGTCAGGATACATACGCTCATCCTTCAGCTCAGAACGTAGATATGGAATCCTTTCCCTGAACTTTTCAATTGAATCTACCCTGCCACAATCACAATTTACATTCAATTGATTTATGTATGGACAATATCCACAAATAAACAGTCTAGTTTCTGAAAGTAAAAAATAACTAGTGGATCATGTTGACATTTCTCACCCCAATGTTTGTAAACCTAGAAAAAACTCCTGCCTTGAAAATTCACACATTGTTGCTGCTTTCATGTGCCAAGATATGACCAGCTGCCATAAATAAAAACGAATGCATCAACAGAACTTATCAATAAAATATTTTAAAAGGTAATATGTAAAATCATAACATTAGAAATATGGAACTTGAAAATAGGTATGCTATGTGCATCCTTAAAAGCATTATTAAATAGTTAAATCACACAGTCCAGTATCTTCAGCCTAGATGAACAGCACCAATTAGATGATATGGGTTTTCCACTGTTCCCTGAAACTACCTGTAGAGGTTACTGTTTTTGGAAAGAATAGCGTTACCTATACTTCCCTTCAAAAACCATGATAGCTAACAGTGATCCAATGAAGCTGCTAGTAAGGTAAGAGTGTGAAAGATCGACAAGATTGCTTCAAGCAAGCAAACCAAGAACCTGACCATGTGCTCAAGACAGTCAAAAGACTCAACAAGTGCTCCAAATACCATATGTGACAAGATGGTGTCCCCATCATAGAGTGCACACATGCCAAAAAGAAGCAACAAATAAAGCCTTCCATCAAAGTTATTAAGCACAAGACTGCTGCTAGGAAAAATCAGTCAAAGCAAAAAATGAGGACTATACGGTTGTAAAGTCGACGACAGAAGACAATAAGATGTCCTAAAACGCGAGCTCAAATGCCACCAGGACTAATCAATAATCATCAATCCAACCACAATAAGTCCTAGTAGTGGGTATCAATCCACAATTTTTCCTTTTATGCTTATTAACTGACAACTGCTAGTATACCAATAGGAATTTGTGTGCCTAGATGGAGGGAAAGAAAGCCTCCAATCACAACGATTAGGATGCCTATAAGGCTGAGATGTGGATGACGAAGAACACCAATGTTGGATACATGGATGATGCAAGATCTGATTCCAGCAAATCAGTAGACAGATCATTAGATGGTGTGGCATCTTGCTTTTGCGAAAAAAATGTGGTTGAGAGATCACTAGGACTTACATCTGCTCATGAAGTCTCAAAATAAGGCCTGCTCGCACTGGTTTCATTTCATGGTTCATGGACAGTAGGAGGGAAAACTTATTGTCCATGCTTACCAAGTCCACCACCAGTATAACCCAACTGACGAAGCAATTTGAAAACAAAGCAATTCATATGCTTTTCAGAATTAGGAGAAGACCGCTCATGAGAAGCCAAAATAGATGAGAAGAAGTCACATCAAAAGAGTGTTGGATATCCGTTTGCTCAAGTACCTCTTGATTATCCCTTGATTAATTCAAGAGCTTTTGACAAGCAAGAGTCAAATTTCAAGGTTTCTTCCATCTCATAAAGAGAGAGTGTCGATATATCAATGTGGTCATTGTACTTCTTCAAAAGGCCAACAAGACTAGAATCTATTTCAAAATTAGTTTTATGATGGAAAGAAACAATGCTGTTGATCCCAATGATTAGGATGCCTATAAGGTAAGACATTGATGATGAAGAAACCAGTGTTGGTTGAATGGATGATGCAAGATCGAGTTCCTACAAATCAGTGCCAAATTCAAGTATCGATAAAGAGTTAGACAAATCATTAGGTGGTGCAACAACTAGTTCCTGCAAAACAAAAGTAATTGAAAGATACAGGACTTGCATATGCTAATGAAGTCTCAAAATATCAAAGGGCTACTTACACTGGTCTCAATTCATGCACAATAGGAGTGAAAATTCATTATCCATCATTACAAAGTCCACCACCAATCTAACCTGTTACACCTCATACAGCATGAGATCACTTCAGGGAGTTCATTCACATTTGCAGTTGCTGGAGGCAAATATATTTCTGATCACTGATGTATGGCTATTTATGGACACACACTTATTCCCTGGAACTACCCTCATAATATGCTTACAAGTCACAAAGATAGCTTTGTACCTAATTATTGTATCATCTATGACATGCAAGTGTGTGGTGTTTTTAAGGAGGGAGAGTGTACAAAGAATTGGCTTACCCCAAGTGATCCGAAATGGATCAATATATAATCTGTCACATGTCTGGAGGTTTCAGTGTCAAAAGATTGAATGAACTGGCTTGTAGGTCCCATTTTATGGGCATGTCTCATTTTGTGGATTTGGGGTCCAAAACCTGTCAAAAGATTGAATGAACTGGCTTGTAGGTCCCATTTTATGGGCATGTCTCATTTTGTGAATTTGGGGTCCAAAACCTGTTGAGGGATGTTTGAGGGTCTACACAACATTGTTTACGTTAAAACAACCCATCACTAAAGCCATGGGCCATGACACGATTCTACACTCGAAGGCCTTTCCAACGGTCCAAAGATCGACTCATCAAAGTTTGTATGATGAAGTTATGCCTCTAGCAAGTTGACCCATCCAGTTGACCACCATAGTTCCGAGTGGATTCCATGTCAGCTCTCATTTCTCGCACATGTGGAGCTAGTCATGTGTGGACTTTCAAGAACATTCTAGAAGGTCCAAAACCCTAACCCTAAACAGGAACCAAGGCATGTACAAACCCTAAACTAACCCTACATGGTTGGGTAGTTAGAAATATAAGGGGTTCCAATCTTTTGATGTTATGTATTGTTCCATAGTTGAGCAACAGCACAAGAGTGGATAGTAGAGAAAAATAGAGGAAATAGGAGATCATGTAGTAGTCATTTCGGCCATAGAGTCATAGGTAACTGCATAAAGTACCACTTTCTTTGTAATTGCACTGCATCTTGGGTTAAAAAAAACAAGGCATAGTCCTCATTTCTAGCTGGGTTTTTCCCCATAGTGGGTTTTCCCAGGGTATATCTTGTGTTGTTTGTGTGTGGAATGTGTATTTCCTTGCTCTAGTTATTTTTCTTTCAATTCCAAATATATAGCATTCAATAAAAATAATCTAATAAAAAGAACTAAGTTGTAAGATCCGTTGTGACGAACTATTCCAGTGGAATATCCACTGCAGTTTATGAATCACGGAGATTATTATCATGAGCATCTTAAGCATCTTGATTATTATCATCAATAGTATTACCCCATATCCTATAGGGGTGACTTGGAAATATTTAACACTCGTGATTTTTATCACAACCACCAATTCCACAGAGAAGATTGATGGATGTTTCACATCAAATACATCTCTAGCACTTTTCAATTGACAAGACAGGGTGACTTGATGATAGATGTGCAAGAGGGCTATGACATGTGCCTTCTCCATATGTTTGATGATTCTTCTTTGCTTGGATCTTGATGTTGATGGTCAGTAGTGTTCACTCTATAATGGCTCATGATAGCTACATTATATATCAGTATCTCTTGCTAGGTTGATTACATGGTGTTTTCATAATTTACCTTTAGATACTTTGATGTAGTAGCTACGTGAGGCATCCTCACCAAGTCGGCCCCAGATGTGAAGACAACACTTATTTTGCACACTAAAAGAGAAGTCGGCCCAGGCTAAAGAAACAAGCTGGCCCACTTGGAAGTGAAAATGTCAACATGATAAAGTATAAATACAAGGCTCCCTCACTCATTTCTCACCAAGCAAGAAAAAAGCTTGCTACAACTGCAAGAGGAAGACTTTCTGGGGTTCTCTATCTTGGAGAAGTTTCTCCTTTGTTTCTTGGGGTTTATCTTTCTATTATTTGTGACTACGATGTATATGGATATACACTACTCTTTGAACTAAATATCTCTATTAGAATGTTGCTAGATTTTCTCCCTTAGTGGTTTCACAGATCAAAATCCGTGTGTCTATTGTTTATGTGCTTTGTTATTCTTTTAGTGATCCTATTTATTTCTGTTGCATACAATATTAGAATTATTCTGCGATCAATAAAAACTAACATGGTATCAAAGTGATGCTAAAAGAAGCCATTGGCAGAAACTAGGGCTCCATACTTTGGATTGTTGCAACCTCAGTTTTATCTTGAAAATAGCATATTGGAATTTGCCCTAGGAGGGTGCACTTCTATGTGGAGGCAAATCCAAATTGGTGAACTTTCAATTTTGACCTAATTCAATCGGGGTCAATATCTAGGGTTTCATTATCCAAGCCCTTATGTCCACCGATTTGGTTCGAACTTGACATTATCCAACTCGTCTTGGTAGGGCGCATCTCTCTGTGGAAGCAAATCCTCATTTCAAGAATTTTCAGTTTCGACCTAAACTCTATTGGTACCAAAAACTAGGGCTTCCATTTTTCTTACTATTATGACCACACATCAAGGAGAAAAGAAGATCTGTTAACTCACCCTAAGAGGGCGCATTTATCTGTGGAATCATATTTGCAAGAATCCAAACTTCAAATTTGACGTAGCTCCTGCTAGGATTTCTGAATCAATTTTCAGGTTGCGATTAAGATGATTGGTATGAAGGTTGAAGATAGACTTGATGGGGGTTCCAACTTCATCTCTCGCAAGTCTAGGGTCCTTCTCATCTTGGAAGAAAATTATCTCTTGAAGTTTGTCAATGAGAAGGTTTTAGAACCAGAAGAGGAAACAGAAAAGACTCAGTGGAGGAAAAATGTTGCTAAGGCAAGAAGGATCTTGATAGATTCAATAAAAGACCACTTGGTCCCTCAAATTTCTCAGAGGAAGACACCCAGGAAGATGTTTGGACTCTTGAAGAAGTTGTTTGAAAATGGCAACACCAACTGAGCTCTTTCCCTAAGACAACAACTATCTAATACCAAGATGACAAGGTCAGATTCATTTGCTACATACTTCATGAAAGATTCTAAGCTAAAAGATCAATTGAGCACCATTGGAAAATCAATTGAAAACAAGGAACTTGTCATGACCAGTGTTGATAAACTCTTCGAAAAATCGCCGACTTTTTAAAAAGTCGCGATTTTTTCCCTAAGCCGAAAAATCGGCAGGAAAAAATCGTGATTTTTTCATTTTTCAAAAAGTCGCAATGGCTAAAATGGCAATTCCCGACTCTTTACAAAAAGTCCAGACGTTTTCAAAAAAGTCCCAACTTTTTCAAAAAAGTCTCTATTTTGGCTAAAATGGCTAAAATGGCTAATTTTCCAAAAATTAGCCATTTTAGTCTTTTTGTTATACACTAACATCTTTCTTCTACCATATAAATATTTCAAAACTTTATTGTATTTGAAGATGAAACCATGAAAGGATAAGCTATACAAAATATGTATCCATTTATCAAAGATCACAATGGTAATTGAATTACTTTTTTCACTAATAGGGAATTTTTTGGGCAAACATATTTTGAGGGATCATCATAGCACATTGTAGGAAAAAGAGAGCAATGTTTCAAGTGGTAGATAAGTTAGGGCTAAATGTGAGGCTCATGTCGAAAATTCAATTTGGGAGGAGTGAAAAATACATCTATGATTTATCACCAATACAAAACAAGAAATACATTTAATGGATGTCAACCAAATCAATAAAATATACCTTTCAAAAATTAGGTTTACGTCATAAGATGGAGGGACAAATAAAAAGCTTTTATGAAAATCTTATATAAACCTAATCATTGGTGTAGGGAAAAATATGAAATATGAATGGAAAATAGAATAAATTGTGAAATAAAGATACAATGAAAACGAGAAACAAGTAATAAGCTATGATACCGAACACGTCCATATAAGCCACCGTGTCACGTGTCATCGTGTCGGACACGGACACGTCCTAACACGGTGTCAAACAGTTGTTTTGGACGTGTCCTATGAGGATAATATTGTTTTTTTACAATTTTTTTTTGTTAGAAGTGTCATGTTTTTAGGACACGTCCCTACACGGTGTCAGACACGTGTTTTGGACGTGTCCTAAATTTTTTTTTGTTAGAAGTGTCCTGTTTTTAGGACACGTCCCTACACGGTGTCAGACACGTGTTTTGGACGTGTCCTAAAATAGGACACGTCCAAAACACGTGTCTGACACCGTGTAGGGACGTGTCCTAAAAACAGGACACTTCTAACAAAAAAAAATTGTAAAAAAACAATATTATCCTCATTCATCACAGTTTTTAGCGAGGCTTGAGCTCTAAAAGGGTTTTTTTTGCAGGTGAAGAGCATTAGAAGGTTTTCCATCTTGATGTACTCCATTTTGTATTTGCCAGTGGCATTCCGACATCTATGTAATACATTTTGATTCGATGACTTAATGAAAAAATTTTGAGTCTATGAGAACCCATTGCACCAATGGAATTATAGTCCCCCATGTTTGTCATCCTTCTCTCTCTGAAGTTTGTGATGTACTTTTATTATTTTTCCATATGCATTTACATATTACATTGTTTGGCTATTATTTGTCATGTATTTTTATTATTTTTCCATGTACATTTAAATATTACATTGTTTGGCTCTTAGCCTCTCAAATCAAGTCAAGGAGCACAACAACAAGTATTATGTGAGGGCATATTCCACAAATAATATCACAAGGGCATTCATTTCACATAGGGGAGGTTACCCCTTATTTCTATTCCTACCCATGACATTCAATCTAAGTGGCATCATCATTGTAAGTGGCATAATCTAAAATATAAAGCGTTTAGATAGATGAGATTCTTCCTTCTCCCATCTTGATCTACCCCTTTTTTGTATTTACTATTACTATTAGTCTATTTGGCATTTGCCAATGGCATTCCGACATTTATGTAATACATTTTGATTTTGATGACATAATGAGAAATATGGTTATGACTCCTAAGTATTGACATCTTGATCTATGACATTCATGAGTATCATGAATTATCTATGTGTCTCATAATCTCATTGTGACTACTGATTTGTAAATGTATAACGACTAATGTTAAATGTGCATTGATTTTGATTTCTATTGAATATTTGTAAAAATTTGAATCTATATGTCTATATTTTTAATATATATAATTTTTAAAATATATATATATATAACGTGCCCTACGTGTCCTGATTATGGGGGTCACCGTGTCTGTGTCAAACACTTGAATCCCCATGTATTGTGTCCTCGTGTCAGGTGACTTAGGTAATAAGTAAAAAAGAAACTTGGGAAGAGAGCATTGATATTAGATAGCTAGATGCTAGTTTTCCTCAGATACATTTATGTATGTGATGTCATGTTGTATTGGTTATCCACTTTTGAGTCCTTGACTGGACAACTATGATGTTTCAGGATACAATATCGACTTTGATGTATCATTTTACATTTGGCATGACTACATGATGATGATATATATCAGTGCTTTCTCCATATGTATGTCCCAATGTGTTTATCTAATGTTATTGTTGCTTTAAATGTTTAAAATTCTGAAGAAAAAAAATGAATGTATTTTGTATTTTTTAATGTTTGCCGATTTTTCCCCACTTTTCGTCGATGTTGCCAAGAAGTTGTATTCGGGGCCCTTGTCGACTTTTTGTCGATGCCGACTTTTTCAACATTGGTCATGACTACTCTTAATGGTCTCCCTCCTTCTTGGGAGCCATGCATCCAGAGTCTTAGTGGGCAATTCAAGTTTCCCAAGTTTGATCGATTATGGGCAGATTGTACACAAGAAGGGACTAGACTTCTAGCTAGAGGCAGATTGCATGGCACTCAACATGAAAAAAATCAACCCCTTACATCTCATATCAAGAAGGGAAAAGTTAAGGGAAAGTATCATGGAAAGAAAGACAAAGGTTAAAGAACAAGTCCCATTCCAGAACAAAAGAAGAAGAAGGATCTTTCACATATCCAGCGCTTCAAATGTCTGAAGTGCAGTCAATATGCCAGATAGTGTCATGGTTCAAAGAAGAGAAATGTAATGTCCTCTTTTAATTAAATCACCAGAGACACTCGTTAACCTATTTTATTCCCATAGGTTCGAGCGGGTATTAAAGAAAAGGGAATAACTGAGGACTAATATCACTAGGAGCAGAAAGGAACATCAATTCAGTATTATTAAGTCATCAATATAGTAAAGAAGGCCATCAAAATTAATATCATCATAAAGCATGTGGAGCATGCATGCCTTATTTCTTCAGTCTTAAAGTCAACAAGAAATTAGAATTGCATGCATGCAAAAGTAAAGCGCAAACCCTAAAAGTGACATGCAAACCCTAAAAGTACATGTTAAAGCTATATAAGAAGAGTCATTGAACCAAAAGGATTACCTATGATTATTATTATTGAGTTGGGTTTCTAAAGCAGCAACAACAATTGCCGCAGCAGCAAGTTGGGGTTGGAGACGAAGGTCTTCAGCTAACAAGGGGTTTCGACAGTGAAATCTATCTGCCCCAATCACTTCAAGATAGATCATCCAGGTCTATCATCAGTTATTCACCATATTCATTCTTCTTCAGTGATCCAGCATACAAAGAGATTTATTGTAGGTTCACATTTTGCAGCTGGGGAACAGCTGGAAATCCTCAGAAGAATTTGTTGGGACTCAGAATCTCAGTCTTTCCTCTGCATGTCATCACTATCTCTCTCAGCAAACTCACCACGTTGTACTGGGTGATTATCAATCCATTGTTTGTGTATCTGGAGCAGTTAGCAGCAAAAACGTGAGAGAGGGGGACGTGAACTTCTTGGAGGCATAACAATTCGCTAGGTGCCTTAGAGGAGTCAAAACCTGTGCATGAGACTCCTTAACTCTCCGGGAGGCCTAGACCATCACTCCTACAAAGTTTCAGCAGCAACAAACTACTCCTCCCTCAAAAACGTCAAGATCATCAGAAGGAGGGCACTCTTTTAGTTGGGCGTCAAATTCAAGAGAGGAGCACTATTATCTTATCTTTCCAGCAGAACTTGAATGCATTTTATCTATTGGCGAACTATCCGCATCATTATCAATGGCATGTGTATATCTTCTTACTAAAAGTCTTTGCCCTATTATCTCTCCAGATTAGCTATCTTTTAGGGTCGTTTGGCACGACACTTTTTTGCATGCACATTTTATTCCTCTTTCTAGCACATCTTGAGTGTATGAACAACAAACATTAGCAAAGTACAATAGAATATCAGTTGGGATACTACAAGAAAACTCCAAGCCTCAACTAGTGATGTTGATGAAGATACTCCACATAAGAGGTCAAGGAATGATGATCCTGAAGAAAGTGAAAAAGATCGTCGAAAGGAGTTCTTCTTCTAGTAATCTCCATGTTGAGATGATGTGATTATCATTAGTAATGTATGAATATTCAGATTGCAATGGGCTTCCAACAAGAAGATGAAGATCAAAGGACTCTCATGATTCCTATAAGGAGGCAGTGGGAGCCCACCCACAAAAGAATAAAAGATAAGTTTTTAGATTTTCAATTGTCATTGTTGCTCTTGTAGATCAAATCTGGATATTTTGAACATATTTTCATAACAAAATGTATGCATATCTATATTCCTAAAATTAGGAAGTTTGTTGAGCACGTGATATAGTTCTATTTTAGATTACTGATATTGACGAGCAGTAGGCTCTTGTAGTACATGTTATAAGTTATGCATATGATTGTTTAATAGTACATGTTAAAATTTGGGTTAAGTTAGGGTTGAAGATAGGAAATTTCAAAAAAATTGTACTTTACTGCATAAAACAAAATTAAAACAATGTTAGATTCAAAAGTGTTATAGTAGTAATTTAACACCTGTGTTGCATGGGTACCCGTACCGAGGGGTCGGGTACACGAACCAGTACCGGGTACTTGGGTACTTCAATGGTACGTCCCCAGTCGTACCCAGCCATATCCAAATCCAATCTCACGTACCGGGTACTTCATGTATGAAAATAGGGTACTTGTGTGGATTTTGGTACGCCGTACCATGTGTTTGGGTACACGGCCGATACAGCCGTTGGACAATTTATCTTAGCTCGTTGTTCAGGATGAGTCAATTTGCAAAGTTTGAAGTTCAAAATTTTAAAAATTAAATAATAAAACACTAAACCGCATGTTATGTGGGCCCTTGCCCCTTACCTAAACCAGCGCAACACTGCATTTCTCACTGCTAGTGCACTGTGCTCACTACTCCAGCGACGACATGACAAAGGACCTTAATGATGCTAATGACATTGATCCTAAGGCTGTTGATGACATGGCTTGAAGAATCCAAATCAACTATCTTGTTCATGTTCAATGTTTACTGTTTTGAACTTTCTTTTTCATGTCTAAAAATGCCTTTAGGCAAATTTTGGATGTAGTATGGCAATGAAGTTTGAACTCATGATGTCATGGACATATAATATTTTATGTTGTTAATTATATTAATATAACTTCAATCTTCCAGTTGATATCTACTATGAGTCTATGTCATATGATTTATCAAATTTATTATTTTGTGTTTCAAATTTTCAATGCGAATGTTCATATGAATCATTGAATTTAGAAATATCAAATATGTATGTATGATGTCAGTGTGAAATGTTTTACTTTTATAAATTTTAACACACACACACACATATAAATATATATATACATACATACATATATATGTATGTCTACAGTACCCCCGACATACCCAAGTACCTTGTTTCAAAAAGTGGCGTCCCCATCCCCGTACCAGTACCCATCCCCGCACCCACGTTTCATGGCAACTTAGTTTAACACATAATTTTCATCTCTTTCAACTTTAACACTCGTGGTCACTATGTTAAAGTTGGTCCTAGAGATACAGTTTATCAATTGCAATATACAGAACATACACAATAGTACCATACAAAAGAGACTAATGAACTATAATAAAGAACAGTAACAAAGCTAGTTTAGATCTGGTTTGGATCTACCTTATACTCGGATACTTTTAGGATCAGAGCTTGTCACTGAAAGGACAAGTCACCAAAGAAACATATGACATACCTTGTGAGAGAGACAAAAGTTAGAGTGTTGTAGGTTAAGGTTAGGCACATACAGTAGCAAACAAGATATCTCAATCATCGAGTGTTAAGACCCCAGTAGGGTAGCAACAATGATATTCATCCCAAACACATTTAAACAACCTAAAAAAATCACAACTCCAAAAATGAGAGAGAACCTTCAAACCCTTGCCAAGAGGGTCATGGTTCAGACCAGGCAGTTATAGTAGGTTAAACCTTAATTCCAAACAGCCAAGGTTAAGCCCAAAGGGCTTCCAAACAATCACGGACTAACCCAACAGGGCCACACAGCTCACGACCCAGCTCCAAAGGCTAAAATGAGTCACGGCTCAGCAAGGGAAGGTCACCATATTCTGCAGGTCAGCAGGATAGGGACAAACAGTCCACCAACCTGCCTCAAAAAGGTCATGGCCAAGCTCGAAGGTCAAGATCAGTCACGACCCAGCAGAGAAGAGACACCATAGTCAACAGCCCAGCAAAAGAGGTCACCAGAGGTCACAGCTCAGCCTTAGATGGCTTCTAGCAAGTCACAGCTTAGCCCCAACAGGCCTAAAACAGTCACAGCATATCAAGAGAATACAAAAACAGCCACGGCTAGCTCACATGAGCTCCAAAGCAGTCACGGCCAGCTGGGAGAAGGAAAATACAGTCATGACCAGCTGGGAAAAGGAAAATAGAGTCACAGATCATCCCTAGGAGAAACAATTCAAATACGGCTCAGTCCACAACGAGATAGGAGCAACAAAAGCCCAAAAACGTCCACTCAAAGCAGCAGTAACCTTAGGCGTCAAGCATAAACCAACAATGATCAAATCTGAACTTCTTTCATGCCAAGATGCACACTTAAGAAATGGAGAAGTAGACTTAATTTATAATCTTGACAAGCCTTCTAGAAAGGTCACTTAGGCATTCCTAGGTTGTAGGATAGTTACATAAAATAAAGTTGCGTTGACGTAGAAGGGTACCAAAGGTCAAATGTTCACACAAAATAAAAAACAATAATGTTAAGTCATCATAGCAAAGGAGTCATGGTACATAATCAACAAGGGCGCTAGTACCAATAGGAAGATAAAGGACTATAAGTCAACTAAAGGGATCACAACAAGGTGGTAAGGAAAACCCCCTTACCCACAAGATCAAGGTGTACCATCAAGGTGGGTAAACAACCCTTTTACCCACAAGACCAACAAGACCACAAACTTTAATATTTTCTCTCTTAAGGTATATGGTCACATGTGTTCCAAATATTTGTATCATCAATGTATGAGGAAAAATCCAACTAGATGATGTGATCATCTGATCTTCAATATTGCTCCTAAGGGTTAAGTGCCAGTGACATCATCAACGGGTGGCCAGTCCCTTGAGAAACAAACTAGCAATAACCGATTAGGAGAGAGGACATCACACATCATCATCTTGGTCAACTGACCAAGATCCACCTAGTTAAGTAACTAGGTATGTACCTGCATGAACTGCTTGGTCCCATACCAAGAATTTGCCTAGTCCCAAACCAGGAAGTCTCTTCCTCAACCTGCAAGATCAGCTTGATCCCAGACCAAGAATCTGCCTAGTGCCAGACCAAGATAACCTAGAGGCAGATAGGGGCCCTAGCCATATGGTAGGGACTTTTCCATGGCATCAACCTGCTTGGTCCCAGACCAAGAACCCCAGGAGACTACTGGGGGGCCTAGGGTACCTTCTAGGGACATACTCTGCCTAGTTCACTGACCAGGAACTATAGTTAACTGACTAGGGTCCCATCCTCCTTGAGAATGGGTCTCACAGCTGCATTATCTTTAACATTGCACAACATTCCATGAGCCCTTGATGGAGCTAGTATAGGAAGATATCTCCTTCCAACATGCTAAGAGCAATGCACACTCTTGATAGTATGTTCTAATGGAGATAGCATGCATCCAAATAATTACCATATGTGCTTAGGATATATATGATTGTTGTGTTGAAGCATTGGGAAAGATGCTTGCATAACTGTGTGAACTATTATCATTATGATTTAATTGAATCTAATGATTATTCAATGTTGCTAACTGTTGACTGAATTTGACTTGTAGGGAAAGACCATATGCTATGGCCTACAAGAGAAGAATGATGAGACTTCTTTTAAAAACAAACGATAGAAATATAGATCCAGTTGGTATCCAGTGATCGAGAGAGAGCAAGATGATCAAAAACAGGAAGCTTCTAGGAGCATGACTCTCAGCTCAAACTACAGATCAGGAAGAAGGATAGCTTCCATAGAAGTCATGATTGTTTAGCAGTGACAGCAAACAGACAAGGACCTAATACATCCAGATACATGTGTACACATGACCCACATGTCTAGAGGCTCTCATATAGAGATTGGCGATTGGGAGCAGAAGGCTCCAATGGTATGTCAGTCTCTCTACCAGTGTTGAAAAACTCTCCGAAAAATCGCCGACTTTTTAAAAAGTTGAGACTTTTTCCCAAGTCGAAAAATCGGCTAAAAAAAATTGCGATTTTTTATTTTTTCAAAAAGTCGAGACTTTTTCCAAAAAACAGTGACTTTTCCAAAAAGTAGCAAGTCCCGACTTTTTCCAAAAACTCCTGACTTTTTCAAAATAGTCCCGACTTTTTCCAAAAAAGTCCCCATGAAAAGTCCCCATTTTGGCTAAAATGAATAATTTTCCAATAATTAGCCATTTTAGCCATTTTGTTGCATACTAACACCTTTCCTCTGCTGTATAGATGTTTCAAAATTTTGTTGTATTTGAAGATCAAACCATGCAAGGATAAGCTATAAAAAATATATATCCATTTATCAAAGATCACAATGGTAATTGAATTACTTATTTTTACTATTAAGGAATTTTTGGAGTGATCAACATAGCACATTGTAGGAAAAAGAGAGCAACGTTTAAAGTGGTAGATGAGTTAGGGCTAAATGTGAGGTTCATGTTAGAAATTCAATTTGGGATAAGCATAGTTTTAAAAATCGTTGAAACCGGAACCGGAACCGGCCGGTTCACCGGTTCGGAACCAAACCAGGTCAAACCGGTTGGTTAACCGGATCGGGGACCGGTTAGATACCGAACCGGCCGGTTTGGTACCAAACCGGTCCGGTTCGGTATCTAACCGGTCCAACCGGCCGGTTTCCGAGCCTGACCGGTCCGGTTAGGAAGAATGCCTATTTTTTATTCATTTTTTAGTTTTAACTTTGTAAATGTTTATTTTATTTTTTAAATTTTAAAAATTTAACTAACCTCTTCCTACCCTAAGTCCTAACCCACCCCATTCCCTAACCTAACTACCAAACACGTTACACAACTATAAGACTACAGTCGATATCATGATTCATTACCTTTGTTTTGTGTATGAAGTTGAAACTTGAAAGTGGAAACTCTAAGTCTGAAACCGTGGAGGCTGGCCGCTGGAGCAAGGAGTTGGAGTCGTGGACTGTCACCTGTGTGCTGCAACTTCCGATAGGGTGCTGCAACGTATTACATTCTAGCTGCTAGCACAAGTGAGTATTTACTATTACACATACAGTCTACTATTTAGTATTGAGTCTTGACTCTTGACTCCAATGAGTCCAATCAATGTTCTCTCCATCTTTGAACGATGAATCAAATTCCTTCTTAGTATCTCCATTTTCTTTATGAGATTTATTGTTTTGGAAAGGCCTAAAACAAACAGGAGATAGTAATAATGCTGTAGGCTTAGTGATTGGCCAGGACCCAGGTGCATTCCTTCACAACCTTGCTTCAATCCTTGTCCCTAGAGTCTAGACACAGCCAAGTGACAAATGGTTAACATCACTGTATTGCTGCATTTATTAAATATGCACAGTCTGCACATAAAATACACATACAGTATGCAATCGTTGGGGTAAATGCCTTGTCACATGCACTATAGTAAATACTTATTTATGCTATTGTTGTTGGGTTGATGATGCAAATAATACTACTGATACTTAGTACTGAGTCATGACAGCCAACAGAATGATGACAACACGAATCACTTAATCCATAAAACAATCTACCCTCATTACTGAGTTGATCTCAATAGAACATCTTTGAATGTATGAAAAATATGAGGGGACAAAATAGTGATGAAAATGTCCACCAAAGTGTGGTATTTGCAGCACTATAACAGTGTATGTGCTGATGGCAAAATTCCCTTGTAATAGATTATATTAGCAGACCCAACTACAAAGAC
>LPNX010507215.1:692839-708785 GCA_001517045.1 Pseudotsuga menziesii | reverse complement strand
AATCGGCCGATTTATGACCGATTCATTACCGATTCCGATTCCGATTCCGAGTTGACCCTCGACCGATTCCGAGTCCGATTCCGATTTTTAAAACTATGGAGATAAGTGAAAAATACATCTATGATTTATCACCAATACAAAACAAGAAATACATTTAATGGCTGACAACCAAATCAATAAAATATACCTTTCAAAAATTAGGTTTAAGTCATCAAATGGAGGGACAAATAAAGAACATTTATGAAAACCTTAGATAAACATAATCATTGGAGTAGGGAAAAATATGAAGTATGAATGGAAAATTTTAAATTGTGAAGTAAAGATATATCATATAATGAAAACGAGAAACAAGTAATAAGTAAAAAGGAAACTCGAGAAGAGAGCATTGATATTAGATAGCTAGATGCTAGTTTTCCTCTGATACATTTATATATGTGATGTCATTTTGTATTGGTTATACACTTTTGAGTCCTTGATTGGGCAACAATGATGTTTCAAGATTTAGTATCGACTTTGATGTGTCATTTTACATTTTGCATGGATGCATAATTATGATATATATCAGTGCTTTCTCCATATTTATGTTCCAATGTGTTTATCTGATGTTATTGTAGAAGAGTATTCCATATGTTCCAAATTCCAATGTATTTTTGCACATATGTTTCAATGTGTTTTCCAATATTCGCCATGTGACTTGGCTAAGGGTAGAAGTGTCAGAATGGAGTAATGACCTCTCCCGAACACTCTGTGATGTAGTGGGGAGATTAGTCCCTAGATGACTCAGAATGGGACAAAACCTTCTCTTGAACACTCTGTCACAGAGTGGGGAGATTAGTCCAATGTTAACTCCCTCGTTAAGAGCGAAGGTAAATTTTTTCAGTACTTTCTCTTAGACACTCTGTGATGGGGTGGGGAAATTAGTCCCATGATTATTCCCCTCGCTTAGAGGAATAGTTAATTCTCTTACATTCTCTCGGACACTCTGTGATGGAGTGGGGGTATCTCTCGGACACCCTATAAAGGGGTGGAGACTCTCGAACACCCTGAAAAGGGGTGGAGAGGCCATTGCATTCTCCCGAACACTCTGTGATGGAGTGGGAGTGTTGATGTAGTAGTTGCGTGAGGCATCCTTACCAAGTTGACCCCAAAAGAGATGTGAAGACAACACTTATTTTGCACACTAAAAGAGAAGTCGACCAGGCTAAAGAGACAAGTCGGCCCCACTTGGAAGTGAAAATGCCAACATGATAAGGTATAAATAGAAGGCTCCCTCACACATTTCTCACCAAGCAAGTTCGCTCCAAGCAAGAAAGAAGTTCGCTCCTACAAGAAGAAGACTTTCTGGGGTTTGCTATCTTGGAGAAGTTTCTCCTTTGTTTCTTGGGGTTTATCTTTCTATTATTTGTGACTACTATGTATCTGGATGTGCACTGCTCTTTGAGTTGATTATCTCTATTAGAAGGTTACTGGGTTTTCTCCCTTATGGTTTCCTAGATAAAAATCGTTGTGTCTATTGTTTTTGTGCTTGGTTATTGTTTTAGTGATCCTAGTTATTTATGTTGCATATAATATTGGAATTATACTACCATCTATAAAAACTAACAGATACATGTGTCATTTTGAGGTTGGGGTATGTCCTTAGTGTCTTAGGTGGGTATTATGTATGATTCATATCATTTCCATTGTTTTCCCTAACCATTTTTCATTCCTTATCATTTCATCATGTTTTTTGTACATTTTCATCATTTTTCCTTTTGTGACTAGCTTATCATATGTCATGTTGCAAGGTCTAGTATTTCCCATGTACAAAGAGCCAAACAAAAATTGCTCTAAGAAAAAGCAGCTTTATATCATATTATAAAGCTAACTCGTGTCGCCTTGCTAAAAACTTAAAAATCCTTATTCCCTATATCTTCCTACCAAATAAAGAGAGGGAGACAGAAAAGGGACTAAGCCAAATCAAGTAAAATAAAAACAAAAAAAATAATAATAAAAAGGCTCAAGGAATGGTAACTCATGCTAAGTGCTCCCTCTAAAGGAACATGTAGAAATGTAAAATATTCCTAGCTCAAGAAAGGTTATGAAAAGCATTGTTCCTCATTCATGCTAAATGACTACGAAGGCTAGTTCAAAAAAGTACCACATTCACCTCATTATCTATGTCTAACTTAGGTCCTAGGAAGCCCCCCTCGAGTTGGAGAAGAGCCAACTAAAAGTGCATGGAGGTAGTTGTTGAGGTGAAAATGGGTAACACCTAGGTTGCAGCTACGCTAGCATGTTCTTTGGGGATTTAAGCACACGTGTAGTTCAAGTTGTAACCTTTTGGTATCGTTGTCGAGGATAAATCCCTTTTCCTAGAAATTTGAAGATCATGCTTCAAAACATTTTGTTAGAGGTTACTATTGCAGCTTTCTCTACTCACACGACGACTCCATGAAGGGACAAAGCCCTTGTCCTTGCAAATTTTGAAGACTTGTTGCTTGTAAGGTAAAGCAAGCATCATTGTGAAGGCATTGGAGGTTCACCTTAGTGACTCCACACATTTGGTCTCGATATTTGTATGATGTATGCTTATGCACATTTTAGATTTGGAAACTAAAAGGTGAACAAAAATAACACTACCTCCGTGGATAGCAGAATATTTTGCTCTTGTTGATTTCTCAAAAATCTCATGTTTTCCTAATGAACTACCAAATAAGATAATTTTATTAATGTCAAACAAATGACCACAAAAGTAGGTCAATGGGACTATTTGGTACCATGATGTCAATACAAAGTGGAAGCACTAAGGCAACTCCTATAAAAGCGAGATGCATAAAGAAAAGTATGAATCCAACCTAAAAACGAAAGGCGAACTTGAAATATGGAGAGCCTTACAAGGAAACAGATGTACAAAGACAATGGATCTAAGATCTATGGTACAAGAGGAGTAAATTTGTCATGGGTCCTTGGAACTATCTCTCCTAACATCCGAGGTCGAAAGAAGGAACACAAAATAGGGCATTGTCTAGAGGACGAGCTGCAGGAGGAGTTAGACTGGGTAATGCATTATTACTTGAGGTGGGATCCTACAGTTGTGACCTTGAAGAAATCATCAAGATGCTAGTATAGGGTCGAGACTGTCTCTGCCTCTAAGTTCTGACAAAGGTGGAGGTGGTCATATGCATCCAAGTTGATTTGGGGCCGAAAATAGTACTATCATATGCTTGTCTCTCAACGCCCCTAGAAGATGGAAGCAACGAAAAAAACAAAGTGATCCACTGAGGTGAGGATGGTCTAGAATGTGACTGTGACTAGAGGACGAGGGAGTGAAGTCGAAAGGCCTCTTGCAAGTAAAGGGCCAGGCATGTCTGCTCAAGATACCTCAAGAAACTAGTCAAAGTTTGGAGCTCCCTACAGAGCAACTCCCTAAAAAGGCAACGGAATCGCCTTCAAATCTTGTAGCAAACAAGGCAACATAAAACAGTGTGCTCCTCGATCTCATGCTCTTGTAGGTGGCAAACCCGGTAGATCCTGTCTGATCAGGCAATCCGGTGATCTATCTCCACCCAAAGGCGATGAGCACTGACTCTGAGCTAGCCTAAAGGAATACAAAGAACATATGCCCAATGACGAAGTGTGTAATGGGGCCAAACGATGAGACCGTCCCTCAAATCCATGAAGTGCTCAGCATAAAAGGCCATCTTTGGACATAACCCATCCTAAGGGTTGATCCAAATGACTTGGACAAACTGCCTAAGGATCCTATTCAACTCCTACCTTGTAGGTAAGATGCGGCCAAGTGCATCCAAGGAGTACCTAAACAAAGGAAGTCAATTGAAATGAAGAAACTTCATTTCTTATAGAAATAACCAGCGTAGATAAGCCAGATTATAGTAATCCATGAATATAATGAAATATATGATTGATAAGATACGAGATGATATTACAATGAGAATGATGCTGTTAGAATTTGATAGCTCGGTGGCACTCCTGCATCAGGTGCCTAGGTGCAGGGGTCATTAACTTGGAGTCTCATTTATATTCTTAAAGTGACTTTAGTAATGCGCTTTTATTAAAGTACCTTTTTGATGTGACTTTATGATTTAAAAGTGAGTTTCACTTTATTATGTTTTTAAAGTGATTTTAAGTCATAAAGTGTACTTTTAAATATTTAGGGTAATATGACTTTTCAAAAAGGAAAAATTTGTTGTAAAGTTCACTTAGGAGATTTAAGTGAGTGAGAAATTAGATCCCAACCATAGATCTCTTGGCCAAGATCTAATCTCGTCCATTGAAGGTGAAAAGTCATGAGAATAACCCTAATAGGGTAAATAAGGTGCATGAGACTTCATTTTGGCAATTCATTCAATAGAGACTTCTTGAAGTGGCTCGATTTCCAATAGAGGAGCTTGGTGAAAAGTGTGAGAAGCACATTTTGCAAGAGATTGCTGAAGAGACTGAGAGGAGGGCTCGATTTTCAGGACAGCTGAGAGAGAGATTCACAGTTGGCACAGAAATTGAGGAGTACAGGAGCATTAAATGCTGGCACAGAAATCGAGGAGGTGTATTGCTGCACAGAAATCGAGGAGGGTACGGCCTGCATTTAATGCTGTACGGCTGCATTAATTTTTGCACAGAAATCGAGGAGGGTACGGCTGCTTTAATTGCTGTACGGCTGCATTTAATTTCTGTACGGTCTGGCACAGAAAATGAGGTGTTGTACGGTCTGGCACAGAAATCGAGGCAGAGTTGCTGCTGGTTTTGGCACATTTTTTGAGAAGAAAATAGCACGGAAACCAAGACAGATTTCTGGGTTGAGATAAGTTGATTTTTTACTGTAAAAATTGATGTCTGATTTTTCCTGAAGCTCAATAAAATTTCTCTTGCATGCTGGTTTTCCCCTAGGGTTCAGGGAGTTTTTCCAGGGTCAAATTTGACCAAAATACTGTGTCTTAAATGTGTTTTACAGTTTGCTGATTTTTTATTTTTGAGTTAATTTTCTGCTGCAAAGTTTACTTAGTTACAGTATATCAGCTTACAGAGACATGAAATTTACATGCATGTGATATTGATTTTATGAATGTTGAAGACTGATATCAGAGTTCTACTAAGTGTTAGGGCTGAGTTAAGCTCAGAATTTCAACATGGTATCAGAGCTGGGGCTCTGAGATTTCAGTAGACTGTTGGGCAGCAGAGAAGTGCTGATTTTTTTTTGATGCTAGTGCATGTGAAGTAACAGCTGTCTGTTAATTTGTTTTTTTTTGCTGAGAGTGAGCAGAGAAGTGCTGGTTCAGTACAGCTGATATTTTTGGTCAAAGAAGACAGAGTGTGCCTTGTTGGAAAAAGAGCAGAACAGAATGATGGCTTGCATCCGGTTTGAAGATAGGTTGGAAGGGATTTCCAACTACTTACAGTGGAAAGCACGGATGACAGCTGTTCTCAAGGAAAACAAGTTATGGGCCTTTGTTAGTACCACAGTGGCTCCTCCCGCAGCTGATCCTATAGCCCTTGACATACATGAGGTGAAGGAGGCCAAAACGCAGAGACTGCTTTTGGATGGTGTTCGAGATCACCTCATCCCACATTTGGCAGAGAAACTAACTACTAAGGGGATGTGGGATACTTTAAAAAGTTTGTATGAGAACAAGAATGAAAATCGTAAAATGGCCCTAAAAGATAAGCTTCATGGCACTAAGATGGTGAGAGGTGAGAATGTAGCCTCTTACCTCACTAGACTCAGACAGATAAAAGATGAATTGAGTGCAGTTGATGAGGTGATTCCTGATCCCGAGCTAGTGCGGATAGCCCTGAAGGGCTTCACTAAGGAGTGGGACGTGTTCGTGAGGTGTGTAGTTGGCAGAGAGAACTTTCCCTCTTGGGAAAGACTATGGGATGATTTTACTCAGGAGGAGATCCGAGAAGGGAAGACTAAGCAAGTTGCTGATGAAGAGAATGTGGCCCTTTCAGCAAAGGGTAGAAAGAAAAAGGGTGGCTCGAGCAGTGGAGCCAAAGACTTGAGCAAAGTAAAATGCTTTGCTTGCCAGAGTTATGGTCACTATGTTGGGCAGTGTCCCAACAAGAAGAAGAACAAGAAGAAAGAAGAGCCTGAGAAAGCCTCTTCAACTGAAGTGGGAGATTTTGCGAAGGAATTCGAGAGGGAATTCTCGCTCGTTTCAATTATTTCAGACAGTAGTGTAGCAGAGAGTTTGGATACTGGAGCATGGTACATAGATAGCGGAGCAGCACGCCGTATGACGGGGATACGAGCAGTGTTCCGAGAGTTGACAGATCATGACAGAGTTATACTGACTGAGGATGGGTATGCCGGCACCCATGCAGTAGAAAGAGTTGGAAAAGTCCTATTCCAACTCGAGTCTAGTGGTTATCTGGAGGTTGGCGATGTGTTGTTTGTTCCAGAGCTGAAGAGGAACTTGGTCTCAGTTTCAGCTTTGGAGGATGACGAATATGCGGTTCTTCATGTGAGTGGGCATGTTTATATATATCCGGTGAGTGGGGGCTTGGGTGCAGCGAGTCTGCTTGGCATCCGTGATGGTCGGATGTACCGAGTTTTGGGGCATCCGGTGGATGGTGAGCCTGGTGAGAGATCAGACTCAGTGGCAGCAGCAGTGGCTATCAATGTGGAGGATTTATCCAACTCTGTGAGGAAACAGAGTTGGTATGATATGGTTCTTCAGGATGAGCAGGAGAGTGAGGAGAACTCTCAGTTCAGAGTTGTCAGACGGAGACCTTCAGCAGTTGATCCAGTGCAGATATCTGATAGGCATTCAAATTCAGAGGGAGCTTCAGTTATTGGAGGGAAAGATCCAGGTGGAGTTGATGACAGTAGTACCTCCCTCGCTAAGAGGGAGTGTTAGAATTTGATAGCTTGGTGGCACTCCTGCATCAGGTGCCTAGGTGCAGGGGTCATTAACTTGGAGTCTCATTTATATTCTTAAAGTGACTTTAGTAATGCGCTTTTATTAAAGTACCTTTTTGATGTGACTTTATGATTTAAAAGTGAGTTTCACTTTATTATGTTTTTAAAGTGACTTTAAGTCATAAAGTGTACTTTTAAATATTTAGGGTAATATGACTTTTCAAAAAGGAAAAAATTGTTGTAAAGTTCACTTAGGAGATTTAAGTGAGTGAGAAATTAGATCCCAGCCATAGATCTCTTGGCCAAGATCTAATCTCGTCCATTGAAGGTGAAAAGTCATGAGAATAACCCTAATAGGGTAAATAAGGTGCATGAGACTTCATTTTGGCACTTCATTCAAGAGAGACTTCTTGAAGTGGCTCGATTTCCAACAGAGGAGCTTGGTGAGAAGTGTGAGAAGCACATTTTGCAAGAGATTGCTGAAGAGACTGAGAAGAGGGCTCGATTTTCAGGACAGCTGAGAGAGAGATTCACAGTTGGCACAGAAATCGAGGAGTACAGGAGCATTAAATGCTGGCACAGAAATCGAGGAGGTGTATTGCTGCACAGAAATCGAGGAGGGTACGGCCTGCATTTAATGCTGTACGGCTGCATTAATTTTTGCACGGAAATCGAGGAGGGTACGGCTGCTTTAATTGTTGTACGGCTGCTTTACTTGCTGTACGGCTGCATTTAATTTCTGTACGGTCTGGCACAAAAAACGAGGTGCTGTAGGGCTGCATTAAATGCTGTACGGTCTGGCACAGAAATCGAGGCAGAGTTGCTGCTGGTTTTGGCACATTTTTCGAGAAGAAAATAGCACGGAAACCAAGACAGATTTCTGGGTTGAGATAAGTTGATTTTTTACTGTAAAAATTGATGTCTGATTTTTCCTGAAGCTCAATAAAATTTCTCTTGCATGCTGGTTTTCCCCTGGGGTTGAGGGCGTTTTTCCAGGGTCAAATTTGACCAAAATACTGTGTCTTAAATGTGTTTTACAGTCTGCTGATTTTTTATTTTTGAGTTAATTTTCCGCTGCAAAGTTTACTTAGTTACAGTATATCAGCTTACAGAGACATGAAATTTACATGCATGTGATATGTGTTTGATTTTATGAATGTTGAAGACTGATATCAGAGTTCTACTAAGTGTTTGGGCTGAGTTAAGCTCAGATTTTCAACAGTTGCTTGTATAAATACCCATGCTAGTTGCCCTTTCATAAAGAGGCATAACCTTCCATCAAGGTGTCTCTTCGTCAATAATTAGTTATTTAATTATTAGTATTTATTAATGTTTATTTATTATATATTTTGTTCATTAAATTGCCTCTCCCTTAGAATTGCTTTGTCCTCGACATAATTATGGAAGACTTTATCCCTTGTTCTTGCTCGTAACGCTTTCTCATGAGATTGTGTGTTGGTAGTTGCAACACTTGACGAAATATGACAATGCATTCTTTTAAACATTGTGTGGAAATGTTGCGTCATTTGTGAAGTGGTCCATTCGAGATTTACCTTTAGTGGAACTGTTTGTTGATCGATTGTCTAGAGTTGTTGATTTTGTCTTTGCTCTTTGTAGGAATAACACTGGTAATGTTCCTCTTATCCTTGTCGCCGATCATAATGACTCTTGTGTTTTGGATGGCGATACAGTACTCGAGTCGCTTATGACGTGTTTTCAGGAACTTCAACTTTTTGTGCTTCTAACAATTTTTGGGATTTTTTTTGGAACCATTTTCTGTTGATGCTTGTAGAAATGTAACAATATGATTGTTCTTCTGAATCTGAGCATTGACGGGCTTTGTATTGCTTCCCTTTTTAGATGTTTGAATTTGAGCCTTAAATGACTTATTTATTGCGTTAGTCAACGTTTCCTTGTAGATAATTGATCCTTTGTAATCTAGTTTCTCTTGTAACAATTTATTCTCATGCTCTAGTCAGGGATAATTTTAGGGGCGAATTTAAGCCCAGTGGGCTATTTTTCCATGTTTTTTGTCCAAAAAAAAATCACCATTTTGCATTTTTTGAAGCCCTATTTCGCCCAATTTTGAAGGGGTAAAATTTTTTCACCCTAAAAATAGCCAAATTATTATATAAACGATATAAAATACTTGGAAATTAAAATAATTTTTGAAAAATATCGCCGATCATTTTATAGTTGGCATTTTAAGAATTAGTAATATTCACCAACATTTATACACTTTTAAATAAGTGTGGTTCCTTAAAATCATCCATGGCTCTAGTTTCCCAACTTGTATAAGTATGTCCTTTAAGCGTAAAAGTTCTTTATAGTTTGACTTGTCGACTTCATTTTGATTATCTAGATGTTTGTGCTCTCTTTTTTTAAGTATTTTATTTGCTCTAGCAATTCCTCATTAACCCCTTTTTAGGAAGAGCTTTCTTCGTCCTTAACTGATAATTCTTTTTGAAGATATTGATTCTCCTCTCCTAACTTTTGATTGCATTGAACTTTATCCTTTGCCTTCTTGATTTGCAAAAGTAATTTATAATTATGGTCTCTTAGATGAGAGACCTCTTCTTTATCTGGAATAACCTTGTCAAATTCTTTCTGTATCAATTGTGTTGATTACTCATTTCCTTGCAACATCAGCTTTGATATTTCTTTGAAGTCTTCAGATGACGCGACTTCTGATTTTGACTTCATGTTAATGTCTTGCAATGTGATTTTCTTCTTTTTGTAGGGAAATATCTCAAACATATTTTCAGCATTTAGATAAAAGTTCCCAATGTTTCTATCCAAGGTAATCCCAAAATTAGGTCATCGTCAATATTCCACAAGGATCTAACTATAAATTGCGAGACATCAATATAATCTCCAATGTTGAGTTGTAAATTGCTTATTTCATATTCTTTATTATTCCAAAAGTCTAACCTTACACCTATATTTGACTCTGGAACTGCTAACTCGTTATCAAACTCAACACTAATATAATTATTGCGTTCAACGGGAGTAATAACCCACCCTAAGGGTTGATCCATATGACCTGCACAAACTGCCTGAGGATCCTATTCAACTCCTACCTTGTAGTTGTTGCCGCATTTCACACACCTGGTTTACGTGGCAGAAATCTTCAAGCCACTCGATGTGTCCTTGGGGGCAAGTCTCGAGTCAAGGCTGTCACCTTGTTCTTGACTCCTCCATTCAAGCTAACTCCTAACAAAGCCAAGGGGGTAAGACCCTATTAAATTACTAAGGCTAATTACTTAGTGTGACGGTGTTAGATTGATTAAGTTGTTTTAGGAGTTTTGAAATTAACCAGTGGAAACAAAAGATAACAAGATGCAAGATTTAAAGAATATAAGCACAGTAAAGATACTCAATATATATATAATCGAAAGAATTGATCAAAATAATCACCAGTGCCTTAAATGGAGTCAACAGAGAAAATAATGTGCTTGCATGCGCTTGAATGAATGTTTTGCAAATGTCTCTTGGTAGATTTTAAATTAATGTGGAATGTGAATGAATTAAATTAGGCGAAAAGGTGACTCCAGATATACCCGAGGGGTACTTGGAGTATGTCCAAAAGTGAACTTTCACGGCTCCCCGCAAGGTGTTTGTGGGCTGGAACGGAGTCTTGGAGAGTCCAATAGAAGAAAAAATCGGCGAGGGTCCAGAAAACATCTTCTCGGCAACATCGGCGAAAAAATCGGCAAAAATCGGCAATCCGCGGCAAGCATTAAAAAATGCAAATTTTGTACTTCAATAGGGTCAAAATTTCCTTACCGATATTTTCCCCTATTTGCCGATTTTTCCCGATCTTTCCCGATTTTTTCCGATTTTTCCTGATTTTTGCCGATGTCCGATTTTTTGAAAAAATCGCGATTTTTTCCGGCCGAAAAATCGGCAGCCAGAAAAAATCGCGATTTTTCGGGACATCGCCGAAAAATCGGCGATTTTTTCCACTGGGTTGGAGACTATTGTTCATAACGCACCCGTCAGGGTGTGACAGAGATCGGCGCCTTGAGGTCACTTTCCAATTGTTCCCACTCCTTTGGGTATTTTGCCACCGCTTACAGTTTGTTCGAGGCGTTGAATTTTCACCTGATGGTTTGTCAATTTGGGAGGTGAAGACTAAGTAATCTAGTCACTCAAGTGCTTTTGTGTAATATCCCAAATACTGATATTTTCTATTTCTAAACAAATGTGCTGATACAACTGGGCTTACAGACTGCCAGGCAAAAATCCCTATTTTATAGAAAAAATTAGGGTTAGGGTTTGTGAGATAGAATGCACACTTACCACTGATAACGAGCTGGATTGCTTCAGATAAAGTCTGCAAGCACTGAGAACTAGATCGGAGAGGAACTGATCTCTCCTGTCTCCGGTGAATGCTCCAGCAACAAGACGCCCAATCAGAGCAATAGGTGATGCCCTCAAGGAGGTGTCCGATGGATCCGCAGATTTGCAGGGCTGATAGCCTCGCTGTGACGGAGAGATTGGTTGGAATATACTGCAGTTCTTAACCCTCTAAGTATGATAGCGTCTTGGTTCTCTGAGGCAGCTGCTCATGCCCCTGGTGGTCCGGAATTGCTGATAACTCCTTCGGATGAGCTCAGATGGAGCTGATAATCAAGGAGTGCCGGAGTATGTAGTTGATGATAACACTGGTGCCTGAGTTTCTGAAGGAAACTGAGATCTGGAGGCTCTACAGCTGACTAGGGATTTCTGGTTGAAAACCCCCCTTACGGCTGCACCGTGTCCTGCAACAATCTATACCTTGTGCTATATAACTGATGAATGAATGAAGATCAAGTGGTGAACCAGTATGGCTTACCCGGAATAAGACTAGGACAGATGTTTCACTGCCGAAATCCTGTTAGTTGAAGACTCCGTCTCCAACCCCAACTGTTGTGCTGCACGCTGTGCTGCTATCCAAGAGCTCCCAAAAATAATCATAAGCATAAGTGAGGTCTCCTCTTGCTTTACCCTCTATTTATAAAGTTCAACTGCGCAAAACCTAATCTTTGACCTAATTAGGTCACTTTATCTTGTAATTTGCCATTGACTTGCATGCAAAGAGCATGGTCATGCAATGGAGCATGGAAAAGAGCATGGTCATGCATGAAGGTGGCCTTTGGCCCAGGTGGCCCTTCTTGACCAAGTGAGGATGCCGTAGATCTTCTATGGATGGCATCAGTTCTGATCTGATTCCCTAGCTATCAGTAACCGTTCGAACCCACAGGAATCACATAGGTTAGCGGTATGGGCCTCAGGGCCTAAAAGGAAGAGGACATTACATTTTGATGCAGCTTGACTGATCGGGTGAACCGCAGTCAAGTACAGAGCATACACACCGAAGTCTTTGTTATTTTTAGTAAATTTTAAAAGAGGTGTTCTTGTTAAAAAGAAAACCCTCCAGGAACCTCTTTTGGTCCAAGTGGACCTCAATCGGGGAATCAAGGAGGGGTTGATTTTATTATGATTACTAAAACAAATGATGATAGCAGATGAAGTATAAACAGAAAAGCAAACAACAGTTTTCTAATTAGACTACCACGACCCTTTCTTCACCTTTCAGCTCAAAAGGAGGCTCGTGGGGTAAGTATTAAAATTACTTTGAAACCACCAGATATGGAATATGGCAATGATTATAAGTCAAAGTATACTATCCTGCAGATTACAACTACACTAGATTGAAAAAAGATGAACAAAAAGTAAAAAATGACATAGACGCAAACCCCCCAGGGGGGGTGGTGAATAGGCTCGAAAGAGCCTATTCAAAAAGATTTTTCTTTTTATTAGCAACAATTACAATATCAGCAAACTGAAATTAATCCACTTGGTCCTTATATGGAATGAGACCAAAGGTTTACAAATTGCAAAAATTTGAAATTTTTTGGAAGACAGTGACCCACTGGGGGGTTTCAAATGGTACAAAAATGCTTTCCGGACAGTGCCTCCTCCTCTTTTCTGTTACACTTGCTAAAAACCAGCAAGCTTTATCACAGTTAAATATGCCCAAAAGTACTTTGAAAGTACTTTTGGATGAACAAACTTTTTACCGAAAAATTCTAAGTTAAAACTAGTTTTTAATGAAGCAGAAAAAGAACCAAGGAAAGCAAGTTTTCCTTGGGATCTTGGCCTGCTTTTGGTGTAGCCAATATGAAGCACTTAAATTGCTGAATATAACTTTTTAGATTCTAAGGAAACAACCATGCATTCAACAAGCTTTAGATCTACTTTCACAACCTTGAAAAATGACAATTTTCCCTAAAACTAGATCTAGAATGCTTGTAAATTTTCTTTAGGAATGAGATCTAGTTTATTGAGCTTTAAGGCAGCAAGATCTACGTAAGATGAACTTTGAAATTGATAGATCAAAACAAATTTAAAGCTGCAAAACAAGTAACCGGAGTGATTTTGAAGAAATTTGAAGGAGGAAGAGCAAAGGAAGAGCGCGTGTTGCCGAGGAATGGGTCTGCAAAGAAGACTAGTTAGTGGAATGCCGAGGGACAATGCCTTCACAAAATAGTCAGATGCCCAGTGAAGTCAAGCTAGATCCACAGTTCGTCCAACCCTTGTTACCTGAAAACTAATAAACAATCCTACACAAAACCTTATGAGATCTGGATAGAAATATATGAAGAAAGAGAGAGATTACATGCAAATAAACTTATTTAAACATGTATGATCTGAATCTTTAAGCATATATACTATGAGATATTGAAAAGCAAGTAATCTTACTTGCCTAGCTATACTCCTATTGATTCAGCTGAATCATTAAGCCAGACAGGATTCAGATGCAGAAATTGAGACAAAGCCAACGGTAAACAGCTGCAAGACAATGTTAAATCCACACATGAAAGCATTACACAGATTTGGCCTCCAAAGCTTCACTTTATTCCAATAGCAAAAGATATTACATAGTATTACAACAGCAATAGCTCCTCAATACAACCCTAACTAGCTTGGAAGAGGCAGCCTGAGCTTAATTTATACAAAAAACAAGAGATCCAGCCCAGGGGGGTGTTGAAAAACTGAGTTTTACTGCTTGCTGGTTTAAATGAACAATTTGTGTTTTTCACTTCGGCCGGTTTTGCATAAGCTTGAAGCTACTTAAAAATTTTGCCGAACAATTTTAAACACACAGTAAAATCAAATACTAACAGGCTGGAAACAAATAAACATTCACACCATAAATTTGACTCAGAGATTTTTGGCTAATCAGCCCTGGAAAAACCCCCACGGGGAAAACCAGTCAGAGAGAGGAGAGATTTTTATTATTTTCTTCAGCAAAATAAAAGGACAGAAATGCAGGAGAAATACAACTTATCTCCACCACAGACTTTATCCCAAAGTCTGGACACTGTGCTCGGCAAACCAGCCGTACACCCTTCTCGATTTCTGTGCCAACTTAAATGCAGACCGTACAACCCAGAAAAAATCGTACCAGCAACAATAAATGCACCGTACAGTCTCGATTTCTGTGTTGTAATAAATGTTGTCCGTACAGCAATTAATGCATCCCGTACAGTCAATAAAAACCTCAATTTCTGTGCAGGAAAGTGCCTCGAAACTCGTGCTGAATTTAATGCAACCGTACAGCAGCAACAGGCCGTACTCTACCTCGGTTTCTGTGCCAATAGACAATCCGTACAGCAATTAATGAAGGCCGTACTCTACCTCGGTTTCTGTGCAAACATTAAATGGCTGCCTCGATTTTCGTGCCAACAAGAAGTCACTTCCAACGCTGTCTGAAAAATCAAACCCTTCTTCAGCAACTCGACCTCCTCTCTCAGCTCTCCTCTTCTCATGCAAAAAATGAAAAGTGAATCACCCTTTTGCCTCCCTCATGCTTTTTGTTTGACCTAAGTGGGCATCTTAATCCAACGGTGGAAAAAGAATCAATCCAATGGATGAGATTGAGTGAGAGTAAAAATCCCTTTTTATTTAATTCACATAAATAAAAATTACTCACCCACTTAAATTTATCAAAAAGTGACTTTATTGTTATAAAGTCTCATTAAATGACATTTAATGTGAGGGTCACCTTTTTCCCTCTTTAAGTGACTTAGGCAAAATAAAGTCACCTAGGGAACATCTGCCTAGGTACAAAAACTAACACTCCCTCTTACCGAGGAAGGTGTTTCATACCACTCCCAACTTATCTCTGAAGAAGACGAACTTGCCCCTCCCCAAAGACTTCGTCAAGATGTCAGCTACCTACTCATCAGTAGAAATATGCCGAAGCTCAACTGCCCCTCTCTGAACGTAGTCTCGGATGAAATGATATCTGATCTCTATGTGCTTTAACCTGTCATGGAACACTGGATTCTCAGAGAGCTGAATGCAACTCTGATTGACGCAGTAGATCACCGTAGGCCTAAGCTCCTGATCAAACAAATCTACCAAAAGCTTGCGAAGCCACAGTGCTTCACAAGTAGCCTGACTGGCTGCCATATACTCAGCCTCAGCTGAACTCAATGCAACGGACCTCTGTTTCCGGCTGAACCACGACACTGCTGCCAAGCCCAAACTGAAACAACAACCGAAAGTGCTCTTACGATCCCGCACGCAACCTGCCCAGTCTGAATCTGTAAAACCAACCAATCCGACTCCATCCGAACCCCTGTAGTCCAGACCATAGTCCACTGTCCCTGCAAGATATCTGAAAATGTGCTTTGCAGCTGTCCAGTGTACACTCCTAGGCTCAACCATGAACTGGCTAAGAGTGTTCACCGCAAAGCACAAATCTGGCCTGGTGTTGACCAGATACATCAAAGACCCAATAAGCTGACGATATAGTGTGGGATCCACCAACTTGACCTCGGAAGCATGGAGTTGCTTCCAGTTGGTGATCATAGGTGTAGACATAGGCCTGCAGTCCTCCATCTGGAATCTCCTCAGAATATCAGCTGCATACTTTCCCTGTCCAAGGAAAATATGCCCAGGCTCCTGCCAAACCTCCATCCCCAAATAATAGTGCATCAGCCCAATATCGGTCATCTCGTACTCCGAAGCTAAGTCTCTCTTGCAATGTGCAATGAGACGCTCAGCACCTGTGATGAACAGATCATCACCATA
>LPNX010507215.1:640601-689867 GCA_001517045.1 Pseudotsuga menziesii | reverse complement strand
TGGCTAATCAGCCCTGGAAAAACCCCCACGGGGAAAACCAGTCAGAGAGAGGAGAGATTTTTATTATTTTCTTCAGCAAAATAAAAGGACAGAAATGCAAGAGAAATACAACTTATCTCCACCACAGACTTTATCCCAAAGTCTGGACACTGTGCTCAGCAAACCAGCCGTACACCCTTCTCGATTTCTGTGCCAACTTAAATGCAGACCGTACAACCCAGAAAAAATCGTACCAGCAACAATAAATGCACCGTACAGTCTCGATTTCTGTGCTATAATAAATGTTGTCCGTACAGCAATTAATGCAGCCCGTACAGTCAATAAAAACCTCGATTTGTGCAGGAAAGTGCCTCGAAACTCGTGCTGAATTTAATGCAACCGTACAGCAGCAACAGGCCGTACTCTACCTCGGTTTCTGTGCCAATAGACAATTCGTATAGCAATTAATGAAGGCCGTACTCTACCTCGGTTTCTGTGCAAACATTAAATGGCTGCCTCGATTTTCGTGCCAACAAGAAGTCACTTCCAGCGCTGTCTGAAAAATCAAACCCTTCTTCAGCAACTCGACCTCCTCTCTCAGCTCTCCTCTTCTCATGCAAAAAATGAAAAGTGAATCACCCTTTTGCCTCCCTCATGCTTTTTGTTTGACCTAAGTGGGCATCTTAATCCAACGGTGGAAAAAGAATCAATCCAATGGATGAGATTGAGTGAGAGTAAAAATCCCTTTTTATTTAATTCACATAAATAAAAATTACTCACCCACTTAAATTTATCAAAAAGTGACTTTATTGTTATAAAGTCTCATTAAGTGACATTTAATGTGAGGGTCACATTTTTCCCTCTTTAAGTGACTTAGGCAAAATAAAGTCACCTAGGGAACATCTGCCTAGGTACAAAAACTAACGGGGGGCACAAATCCCAAGGAGACAGACCACTACAGCTGAGGGAGAGTCAATCAATGCTGATCTGAAGCCGAACTAAGCCTACTTGTCAATCGGGGGGCTGATTGAGCTGACACATCAACCCACACATGTGGAGGAGAGAGAGAGGGCGCAATTCCCCATAAAGGATGCTAAAGATCAACTCTAGATCTGTCTAGATCACCTCCTCCAGTCAAGGATTTGTCAGATCCAGTCAATCTGGTCCAAATCTGACTGATTTCAATCAAATCGGCTGAGAATCCATTGATCTAGGATTTTGGATTTGCTCCATTATTCATCAATTTATTAATTAAAATAATCAATAATTGATTTTTTGGGGATTTCTGACCTGAGTGATGAAAAATCACTCAAAACTAGGAAATAGTGGGTCTATAGGTTTAATGGGTGCTCTTAGCTTGAAAATGAGCACCTACATGACTGAATTTGACTTCCGATCCCACTTTTATCACAAAACCAATTTTTCCAATTAAACTATTAAAAAATGGCCTAAGTTTTAGAAAAAATAAATTTTAATAAAAAACACTGAAAAAAATTTAAAAAACCTAGGGGGACTTAGACATGTTCATATGACTCAACCATAATGCCTAGCATGTTTATACATTGACACATAGACTCTAATACCCTCAATAGGCCTAAATGCCAAGTCGACCACCCCAACTTTGGAGGTATTGAGTGAAAAACTCATAAATTATCAGTCGTTTATTCAACAACCAATAATAACCAAGGGAAAAAACACCCTGGGCTGATCAGATTGCCAAATAAAGTCTAAGAGACTGAGTCTTTTACAGACACTATCATGCTAGAACATTTATTACAACTCCCCTACGGGGGTTATGAACATGTGATATAATACAACAAAGTTTCTCAAAAGCAAGACTGAAGGTCTTCTGAAGTCCGAACAAGTTATCCTTGTCTGGTTCACCAAGCTCACTTGATAAAAAACCACTTAGTACAACTTAGGTGGTAACAGTAGGTAAGAGGCGGCTAACTGCACCCAAGGAGTACCTAAGCAAAGGAAGTCAATTGAAACAAAGAAACTTCATTTCTTATAGAAATAACCAGCGTAGATAAGCCAGATTATAGTAATCCATGAATATAATGAAATATATGATTGATAAGATAAGAGATGATATTACAATGAAAATGTTGCTTGTATAAATACCCATGCTAGTTGCCCTTTCATAAAGAGGCATAACCTTTCATCAAGGTGTCTCTTCGTCAATAATTAGTTATTTAATTATTAGTATTTATTAATGTTTATTTATTATATATTTTGTTCATTACATTGCCTCTCTCTTAGAATTGCTTTGTCTTAGGCATATTTATGGAAGACTTTATCCCTTGTTCTTGCTCGTAACGCTTTCTCGTGAGATTGTGTGTTGGTAGTTGCAACACTTGACGAAATAAGACGATACGTTCTTTTAAACATTGTGTGGAAATGTTGCATCATTTGTGAAGTGGTCCATCTGAGATTTACCTTCAATGGAACTGTTTGTTGATCGATTGTTTAGAGTTGTTGATTTTGTCTTTGCTCTTTGTAGGAATAATACTGGTAATTTTCCTCTTATCCTTGTCGTCGATCATAATGACTCTTGTGATTTGGATGGCGATACGATACTCGAGTCGCTTGTGACGTGTTTTCAGAAACTTCAACGTTTTGTGCTTCTAACAATTTTTGTGATTGTTTTTCGGAACCATTTTCTGTTGATGCTTGTAGCAATGTAACAATATGATTGTTCTTCTGAATCTGAGCATTGACGAACTTTGTATTGCTTCCCTTTTTAGATGTTTGAATTTGAGCCTTTAATCCAGTTGAGTCGTATTTCCTATTTTTTCTCCAGATCTGCTATGTTTTAGGGCATTTTGGCACAGCACTGTTTTGCATGTAAAATTTTACTATATTTTTAGCACACCTGAAGCACAAAAACCACAAACATATTATCAAACAAGATAGAATATCAATTGGGACATTACAACGGTATCAGAGCAAGTTCCTGGCCAGCTGTGGGCTTGAACATGAAGACAATGAGAAGGATCTTAATTGAAAATTTGCAGAGGTTAGCAACACTACAACACTTGCCTCGATATCGGGAATATCTAGCCTTGGGCGATGAGGTATGTGCAGCATTGTCCTTTCAAGACTATTACACCAGCAAGTTTGGGAGCCAACCCAAGGATTTGGATCAGGAATTCCTTAAAAGATAGTTGGAGTGGAGAAAGATGAGCCTAAAGTACATGTTGATGGTGAGCTTGATTTGGAGTTAACAATACATGATGAGGATGTGCATGAGGAGATAGCATTAGAGCCATCTTGTGAGTCTAGCAACACTAGCACATTCGATAGTCAGATTGTGGACAAGCCGTGTGATGAGTTGGAGTTGGTACACTCTTCATTACCTACAGTAGGAGTCCAGACAGTTATGACAGGCGAGATACATGAGATGCAAGTCAATGAGCACAACAATCGAGACAGGCATGAGATAGAGCTCCAAGATAATAGTCGCCGAAAGAAGATTGAACGTGTTAAAGAAAGCATTCTAGAAATGAAAGAGAGGACCAAGACAATTTGGGACACCATATTACAGCGAGATGTGGAGCTTACTGTTCTTCGAGTTGTATGTACCGAGTCAACGGTCAGACTTTCTAGTATAGAAGAACAGTTAGATTCCAAAGAAACATATTATTGCATTTCAAAGTAGTCCTCTTCAAGAGTACATAGACAAGACTTCCAATAGCTTGAGTCCACATTTTCATAATGGAGGATGGGTTTTACAGCTTGGCCAGGATCGAGAAATTAGGCAACAGTATATGAGCATTCCAGTTGAAATCAAAAGGGCGAAATGTTATCTTGATAGGATTATAACTTCTGATGGTGCTTATGGACAAGAGCCTTTTGGGGGGTTGGATTGGAGAGAGATTAAGAGTTGGTGTCCTATTGAGTGGGTGATTCTTGGGAAGACATTCCTAGCCAGGGGTATAGTCCCACAAGAGCCTTGGGATATTTGGGATGAAAGATGCACAAGTTTGCGTTAGGATCCAAGTGGGATACCTTATGAGGGATGGATACAATGTTTACTAATGGGGTTACTTGGGAGTCTACAGGATGCTCCTTGTGTCGATACTACGTAGGGTAGCGGTGGATGCATTTTGACCTCTGCAATTCTCAGATTAATTTGGGACCCTGGGATTACAGTGACTGGCAATTTAGTGATTGTCAGAGGATGCTTTTAGGAAGTCTCTTGTGATGGTACCTCATTTACACTGTGGTTAGTTACTCTACTTATAGGAGGCTTCCACGGGATATCTTGTGATGGTACCGTGCAGTGCAGTGTTTTGAGCAGAGGGTGCTACAAATCTCCTAGGATAATTTGGGACCTTGGGATCATCCCCAAATTCAGTTGGTTCAATTGATTGATTGTGGAGTTGGATTGGAATTGCTTGAGGACAAGCAATCTTTGGCAAGGGAGGACTGTAATGTTTCGTTACTGATAAATAGGGAATTAACTGAGGACATTTAATACCGGGAGCATATTAGAACAACTATTCAAAATTATTAAGTCATTAGTATAGTAAAGAGGTGTAATATCCCAAATACTGATATTCTCTAATGTTCTATTGTAGTGCTGACTCACACACTCAATCTTATACAAAAATATAAAATAACTGTGCATGCAAACTTGCCATGCAAAAATGCCCTAAAATGTAGCTGAATTATGGCTAGGGTTTGCAGAGAGAAATTAACACTTACCACTGATATCCCCGCTGATAATGACTCCAAAGATAGCTGCATGCATAAAGATCCGGATAGGTGGGGTAGTAGTGCTTCTTTCCTCCAGTGTTACCGCCCCGTTGTACTGTAAGCACCCTCCAGACTGAAGGTGACATTTTGTAGGAGGAGGGGTCAGATCCGGCTGAAACTTTGTGGGATTGTTTGTTTGTTGATGCCGGAGAGATGGACTGTCACATACGGAGGTCTGGCTGCCTCTAAGAGCCCTAGCGAATTGATCTATGGCTCTGCTGCTCACGCCCCCCAAGCTCTTTGTTTGCTGATAGCTGCTCCAGATGAGCAAACTGATGGCTGGTAGTCCCAAGATGTCGTAGGATGGGCCTGCTGAGAAAGACGAAGCTAACATGAGGAGGAAAGACTGGGTTTTGTGGTCCCAGCGAATCCTTCTGTGATTTCCCCGCCACTTCCAGCTGCAACGTGGGTCTGTCAATAATCCTTCGGAGTGTGTTGGATCTCCGTATACTGAAGTGTATGATGAATGTTGTGGATAGACCTTAATGATCTATCCCAATAGGAGACTAGGGCAGATATCTCACTGCTGAACCCTCGTTAGTTGAAGACATCGTCTTCAACCCCAACTACCACGGTTGCACGCTGTGTTGCTACTCAAATCTCCAAAATCAATCAACAATAATAATAGATAGTCTCTTTCGCTCAATCACCCTCTTAAATAGAACTTCATGCGCTTTTAAGGTTCGCATGTCACTTTTAGGGTTTATGCTTGATATTTGCATGCATGCAATTCTAATTTGTTGTTGACTTTTAAGCCTAAAGAAATAAGGCTTCTTTTATCCGACTGATGACTTAACACTGAATGAATGTCCTGTTTTGCTCTAAGTATCAATGCCCCCAGTCAATTCCCTCTCATGCAGTACCCGCTCGAACCTACGGGAATTAAGAAGGTTATAGGGTGTTTTGGATGCTTAATTAGAGGGGAACATTACAGTCCTCCCCGCTTGAAATTGCTTGTCCTCAAGCAACTGCAAACTAGGATGCTACAATACTTGCTCTCCTTCCCATGTGGCATCCTCCATAGGTAATTCCTTCCATTTTACCAGATACTCTCGAATCACCCTGTTCCGGAGCTTCCTTTCTCGTACCTGTAGGATTCTCTTTGGAATCAGTACCAGTAGCCCTTCGTCATCTAAAGGAGATAACTCAATGGATGGAGAAATGTGTTGTCATAATGTTTTCTTGAGACTGGACACATGAAAAACATTGTGAATCTTGCTTTCCTCCGGGAGTTCTGACTCATAAGCCACCTCTCCAACCTTCCGAATTACCTTGTAAGGATCGTAGAAGCGAGGTTTTAGTTTTTCTGCTCCTTTCTTCTTGAGGGAAGATTGCATGTATGGTTGTAGTCGTAAGTATACCAGATCTCCTACCTCAAAGCTCCTCTCAACCCTGTGTCTATCTACGTATAGTTTCTGTTGATTCTGTGTTCCCCATAAGTTTTCCCAAAGAAGTTTTAAGGATATCCTGCCTGTCCTGTATCCAATCTTTGGCCTTGGGTGCTCTATTGTCTCCAAAAGCTAGATCTGCGAAGCTCAGTGCCTCATAGCCATACAATGTTTTAAAAGGTGTCATCTGAATAGACATATGGTAGGTGGTATTGTAGCAGTATTCTCCTAAGTGTAGCCACTTAATCCATGTCCTTTGTTGGCCTGCTACATAATTGCGCAGATACCCTTCAACCCACTTGTTGACAATCTCTGTCAGCCCGTCGCTTTGCGGATGATAACTCGAACTTAAAGCGAATTTTGTCCCTACTAACCTGAATAGCTCCTGCCAGAAGGCACCAGTGAATTTATTGTCTCGATCACTGACAATGGTCTTGGGTAACCCATGTAGTCTGAAGACCTCTCTGAAACATAACTCGGCTACCTGTGCTGCTGAATAATCGGATGAGATAGCAAAGAAATGGGCAAATTTGGTCAACCGATCTACCACAACATATAAGTAGTCTCATCCTTGTACCTTGGGCAACCCTGTAATGAAGTGCATGGAAATACTTTCCCACTTCTGCTCCAGAATCGGTAGTCTCTGAAGTAACCCTGTCAGATGAATGTGTTCGATCTTGTTCTGTTGGCAGATGCTGCATTCCCGAACGTACTGCATAACTTCCCCTTTGAGGCCTTTCCATGAGAACCTCTCTCGGATCTACCTGTAGCCTTGTAGGTCTTCAAGAAACCCTAATGTCATGATAATGGTGAGGCATGTGATGCCTGTATGATCTTCCTTTTTAAGGCTGATTATGGGACGAGGTATATCCTGCCCTTGTAATAGATGATGTCATCTATAATTCTGTACCTATCAACCTGAATCTGTCCATCCATTAACTCGCAAGCAAATTTATTTTTGGAGTACTCTCCTAAGACAAGAGACCTCCAATCTGTGGATATACTCATGAGAGACAATGAAGCGGGTCGTCTAGATAATGCATCAGCTACTACATTGTTCTTACGCTTCACATACTCTATCTCGAAATCATAAGCCTGCACCTTGCTGACCCATTTTTGTTGGCGCTCATTTAACTCCTTTTGTTCCAAGAAGTACTTGAGGTTGTTATGATCTGTCTTGATTTTGAATTTGTTTCCCACCAGATACTATCGGAATTTAATGAAAGCATGTAAGATGGCTAGCATCTCCTTGTCATATATGGAGTAGTGGCGCTCATAGTTTTTCAGTTTCCTTCTCTCAAATGCAATCGGGTGATGGTTTTGCATCAATACTGCCCCTAGTCCTTCTCCTGACGCATCACATTCCACTACAAACGGTTGTGAGAAGTCTGGTAGTGCCAAAACCGGGCAAGAACTCATGATGACTTTCATTTCCTCAAAGGTTTTCTGCGCCAAATCTGTCCATGTGAATGCCCCCTTCTTTGTGAGATCGGTGAGTGGTGCAGCGAATTGGGAGAATCCCTTAACATACCTCCAATAATATGTGCAAAGGCCTAAGAAGCCTTTCAGTTCAGTAATTGTCTTTGGCATGGGCCAATCCCTGATAGCCCGAATTTTCTCCATATGAACTTGTACCCCTTCTGCACTGATGATGTGCCCTAGATACAACATCTCCTTCATGCCAAATTCACACTTACATCTTTGTGTAAAGCAAGTGCTCTTCTAGAATGCTCAATACTTCGTCTAAATGTTTCAGATGCTCCTCCCACGTTTTGTTGTAAATCAAAATATCATCAAAGAATACTAGCAAATACTAACGTAACTAAGCTCTGAAAGTATGGTTCATGCACGACTGGAAGATGGCTGGAGCATTGGTGAGTCCAAAAGGCATGACCAAGAACTCATAGTGACCATAGTGGCAACAGAAAGTTGTTTTGGAAATATCTTGATCCCTTACTCGGATTTGGTGGCACTCCGAGCAAAGATCAATCTTTGAAAAGTATTTGGCACCCCGTAGCTCATCCATTAGTTCATCAATCCTAGGAATGGGATACTTGTTTTTTATGGTCTTTTTGTTGAGTGCTATGTAATCGATGCACATTCACAATGTGCCATCCTTCTTCTTAACTAAGACCACTGATGATGCAAAGGGACTAGAACTGGGACAGATATATCCTGGTTCTAGTAATTCCTTGATCGTCTTCTCGATCTCATCTTTAAATCTTTTGGGATGCCTGCAAGGAGTGGTGATGACTGCCTGTGTCCCCTCCTCCAGCTCGATGATGTGCTCAAATCCCCTATCTAGTGGTCTACCTGCTGGAAGATCCTGAAATACCTTCTCGTGCTTCTGCAATAAGGCCTGAATATCTGTTGGGTGTTGGGTGTTGTTCTCTGGAGGTTTCCTAAAGGTGACTAACCATTCTGCTGACCATTCTATGTCATCATGCCTGAGCACGACCTCCATTCTCTGTGAAGAGACTGGTTTTGGGGGATAAGTGTTCATGCCCCTCAAAACTACTCGTTTCCCATCTAGTCCCTGGAATTCCATTTCCATTGCCCGGTAGTCTGTAGTATATTTCCCTATTGAATAAAGTCATTGGACGCCTAATACTACATGTGTATCGACCACATTCACTACATAAAATGAATCTGTCATCTGGTAGTTGCCTAATGTGACATTCAGTTTTGGAATCCAATAGTTGCACTCCATGCTAGAGTTTTCGGCTACTGCTACAATAAATCCCTCAAACTTCTCTATCGGAATACCCCTCTTAGCCACCCATGTTGTATCAATGAAATTGTGGGTTGCTCCCCCATCAATCAATACTCCTACTCTGTGGCCCTGTACTACTTCTCTGACCCTGAGAGTGTGAAACCTAGGTACCTCGGGTAATGTAGCAATAACTCCCTCTGGTGTATCCCCTTGGAGTGACTCCTCTTTCGCTAACCGCAATTCCTCTGTTGTTGCCTGCTCGTAGTCCTCCCCATCACTGTCTAAATATACCTCTATGTAGTGGGCTTTGGCCTTTCCTAAGCACCTGTGTCCTAGAACCCACGGCTCCTAACAAGTAAAACACAACTTCTTCCGTCTCAAATCTTTCCTTGTGTCATCATCTAACCAAGTTTTCTTCAATATGTCCGGCTGAAAAAGTTTCCTATCCTTGTCTCTAACTGCAAAGTTGGTCTTGAGAGGAAACTAGTTCTTTGGGACATAATCCTAGAGATCTCTAGCTCTGCTAATTACATCCTGTAAAGTGGGGGTTTGTAGGTTTTCACCCATCCCCGTAGCGGTTCTGTCAAGGCCTCTGTGAACAACATGGTCAGCATGTTCTTCGACACATCGGTCACCATAACAGCTACCCTTTGAAATTCTGAGATGAAGGACTCGACGCTACCTGTTTGCTTGAGTTGAGCCAACTCTCTGAAGTGTATCTCTGGGCCTTTCCTGTCAAACCGCTCCATGAGCTTATGTGTGAACTCACTATAGGAGTTGATGGTGTTGTGACCCAATGTAACTAATCTGTGGTACCACCATTCATGAGCCTCTCCGTCTAAGTGCAGTGTAGCCAATTTAATGGCATCTGTCTCTGTCATGGGGTTGAGTTGGAACAAAGTATCCAACTCCTGAACCCATATCCTCGCTGAACCTCCGCGAGCCCCATCAAAGTTTAAGATGGTCAACCTACCCAAGGTTTTCTACAACTCGTAATTATGATTAAACCCCTTGTTGAAATTCCTGGACCTGTTCCTACTCTTCATGTTGCAAAAATCCGAGACAGACATGGCTGCATGAAACTCATCCCCTAAGTCCCTGTATTCCTGTAAATATGCTCCAAAGGGTTCACTAGGCTCTACCAGCATGACTGGTCTTGCTACTACATCTGCCAGGAAGTGAGGCATAGTAGGCCTGCTGGAAGGTCTGTTATGTATGTGGGGTGTGTTCTGCATATTGGTGTATGCATGCTTCCCACTACTACTTGTGGACCCTCTATCTACTGGTGAGAGACGTGTACTCCTATTACCTGGTTTTGGATTCACTAACAATCTGTTTATTGCATTCAGTACGTCCTTTTGCCGTTTGGCTAGGTCCTTCAATGGGTTTACTAGGTTGCGAAACTCCATCCTATCCTCATCTTCTCCCGTTCCTTTTCCCCTGTCAAAGTGTATACCTGTTGGGTCCATGTTTGAGTTGGTATCTTCTAGTTGGATATCCTCAAATTCCTCTATGTACCTACCCTTCCTTCTCCTATAGGTTACAAAAGTTTCTTCTTTTATATTCATCTACTTCTCATGTTCAAGCCCATAGCGGGCAAGGAACATACTCTAATACCACTGTAATATCCCAAATATCGATATTCTCTAATGTTCTATTGTAGTGTTGACTCACACACTCAATCTTATACAAAAATACGAAATAATTGTGCATGCAAACTTGCCATGCAAAAAGCCCTAAAATGTAGTTGAATTAGGGCTAGGGTTTGAAGAGAGAGATTAACACTTACCACTGATATCCCGGCTGATAATGACTCCAAAGATAGCTACATGCATAAAGATCTGGATAGGTGGGCTACTAGTGCTTCTTTCCTCCGGTGTTACCGCCCCGCTGTACCGTAAGCACCCTCCAGACTGAAAGTGACGTTTTTGTAGGAGGGGTCAGATCCGATTGAAACTTTGTGGGATTGTTTGCCTACTGATGCCGGAGAGATGGATTGTCACATGCGGAGGTTTGGCTGCCTCTAAGAGCCCTAGTGAACTGATCTGTGGTTCTGTTGCTCACGCCCCCCAAGCTCTCTGTTTGCTGATAGCTGCTCCAAATGAGCAAACTGATGGCTGATAATCCCGGGATGCCGTAGGATGGGCCTGCTGAGAAAGAGGAAGCTAACATGCGGAGGAAAGACTGGGTTTTTTGGTCCCAGCGAATCCTTCTGAGATTTCCCCACTACTTCCAGTTGCAACGTGGGTCTGTCAATAATCCTTCGGAGTGTGCTGGATCTCTGGTTACTAAAGTGTATGATGAATGCTATGGATAGACCTGGATGATCTATCCCAATAGGAGAGTAGGGAAGATATCTCACTATTGAACCCTCATTAGCTAAAGACACCGTCTTCAACCCCAACTACCACGGTTGCACGCTAAGTTGCTGCTCAAAACTCAAAAATCAATCAACAATAATAATAGATAGTCTCTTTAGCTCAATCACCCTCTTAAATAGAACTTCATGCGCTTTTAGGGTTCGCATGTCACTTTTAGGGTTTATGCTTCGCATTTGCATGCATGCAATTCTAATTTGTTGTTGACTTTTAAGCCTAAGGAAATAAGGCTTCTTTTATCCAACTGATGACTTAACACTGAATGAATGTCTTGTTCTGCTCTAAGTATCAATGCCCTCAGTCAATTCTCTCTCATGCAGTACCCACTCGAACCTATGGGAATTAAGTAGGTTAGCGGGTGTCTTGGATGCTTAATTAGAGGGGGACATTACAAGAGGGCCATCAGAGTTATTATCATAAAGCATGCAGAGCATGCAAGCCTTATTTCATTAGAAGTCAACGAGCAATTAGAATTGCATGGATGCAAAAAGTTATGTGCAAACACTAAAAGTGACATGCAAACTTTAGAAGTGACATGCTAACCCTAAAATCTATATAAGAAGGTTAGTTGAACCAAAAGGACACCCACAATTATCATTATCTTTGAGTTTGGTTTTGAGAGTAGCAGCAGCAGTAGCCGCAGCAGGAAGTTGGGGTTGGAGACGAAGTCTTCAGCTAACAAATGTTTTCGGCAGCGAAATCCATCTGCCCTAATCACTTCAAGGCAAATCACTCAGATCCACCATCAGTTATTCATCGTACTCAGTGTTAGTCCAAGATCCAGCATATAGGTGAATAAATTATTTCAGGTTCATGTTTTAATGCTGGAAACAGCTAGAAATACCAAAACAATTCGCTGAGATTCAGGAACTCGATATTTCTTCCGCATGTCACTTCTATTCTTCTCGGAAGGGGCATACTATTATACTGGGAGCTTAGCAGGATGTAGAATGCACATCTGAGAGAGATACCAGCTCCACGGGTGTGAAGCAAGGGCGTCACTCACTCAGAAGTAAACAATTCGCTATTGGTCTTAGAGAGGTCAAAACTCTTGTATGCGCCCATCAGAATATCCGGAAAGGGTACACTACCAGGTCTGGAAAGTCTCAGCCTCATCCAACAAGTATTGGAACAATTACGGCATAATCATCATTCGAAGAAGGGACGTTTTTATTGCATGGGTGAACCTCCTAGAGCAGCAACACGTTTTCTAAGCTACATCTCTTACATGCATGCATGTCTCATTTTTATTGAAGAACTATCACAGTTATAATTATTGGTATGTTCCTCAAATCCAGTTGAGTCGTATTTCCTATTTTTTCTCCAGATCTGCTATATTTTAGGGCCTTTTGGCACGGCACTGTTTTGCATGCAAAATTTTAATATATTTTTAGCACACCTGAAGCACAAAAACCACAAACATATTATCAAACAAGATAGAATATCAGTTGGGATATTACATACACTAAGTCTCAATTTGTGGATCAGGTGAATAATATGATGTGACCAAAGTGCTAGAAAGCCAGTATGAAGTTTGAACCATGTGGTTGAATAGATCAACCAGATGGGAGTACAATGCCTGGACATCATGTTTGAAGAGTTCTATCTGGAACCCCTCCTCATCTGCTACTTTGTTAGAACTCATGACCCAAACTACCTCCCGAATATCACAGCCAATGAATAAGGGGTTCCTGAGATGTCATATATTGAGAGGTATGGGAGAACATGGAATTTGAGTCAAGATCGAGCAAGAGATGGGAGTGGTGGGGGGAAATGGTAAACCAAATTTTTTGGGGGGAGTGGACAAGGGAAGAACATAGATCTAGTCTCCTATGGGAAATGAAGAGGTGTTTTCTCATAATATAAAATTTTAGAATCATGATGATTTCGCCATGGAGCATGTTAGACGTTTCTTGACATTTGCTTCAGAGTTTGGTATGAAGAATAAAGATATCTTCATGAGGTTAGCTTGAAAGGAAATGTACATACTTGGTTTGAAGACCTTGGTAGAGGAGAGATCTCTTCTCTTACAGAGAAGATAGAGGTTTTTCGCAGCCATCGATTCCCAGATGATCATGAAACATGGGTGCCCTATGTTGAATTCATGAAGGGTATGTTCAAAGAAGTCCATGATGAAGCTAAAGATGAAGATCAAGCCCTTGAAGAGGTCTTGAAGAAATTAATGAAGAAGAACATGCCCAAGAGGAAAACCTTGAGGATTTCCAGCCTTTTGATGTTGCAGATTTGGGGCAGCATGAAGAGGTTTTCTGTGCAGATCCAAAGCAGCCTATTCTGCCCTTGGGTGGGATTAGGCCACCAGTTTAAGCTATTTCTTCCAGAGAATGTTGCAGGTTTGGAACAGAAAAAAGAGCATGTGGTAGCAGGTTCAAAACAGCTGAGTTTGCTCTCTGCAAGGGAAGAATTGGAGCAGCTTTGTTTGCCCTCTCTTAGGGTAACTATGAGCTATTACTCCCATCCATATCTATCAGAAATCCTTGCTGATGTTGTTGATGTTTAAGATTAGCAACGTGGTTTGGATAGGTGATTTTGTGATGAAGGTATATTTCCAAGCCCCATCCAATCTTGGATAGTGGGGGCTTGTGAGAAGAATTTGAAGTCATTGATGACTCTCCACATGTTCATGATCTCTACAATTTTTCAGCCATGTAGAGAATTGTATACAGTGTACACTCAGCTTATCGTTGATTTCATCTTGTCTTGGTTGCTCACCAAAGACAAAGGGAAAAGCCCTAGCATGGATCAAATGCTAAGGTGGCTTCACTTGTTGTATGACTTAACCTAACATGCTGATTTTTACTGGTTAGAGTAGGTAGGTAGAATGAATAAGCTCTTGCATGAGCAGTAGCTTGATATGATGTGATGTGTGTTGTTTTCTTGCATTTATGGTCAAATGCTAACTAGTACATGCAGAATATTCTGGGGTTCTCATGCACTACCAAGAAGAGCACATATCCCACACTTGGAGCCAGTTGTTACCCCCTATTTGCATGGGGTAAATTTCAAAGCCATAACAAGCCTCATTAGCTAATCTGGGCCTTGTTGGGAAAACCTGGCACACCTTGATGAAATCTGGGATGTTTTAGGCCACCTTTGGGTGGACCCATGGCCTCAGCAAGTTAATAGGCCAAGTTGCAGCTCAGACCTATCACAAAGAGCCATGGAATTATATGGTGCAGGATGAGATGGTCCTAGGATGCAGATATAATTTGTTTGCAAGAGAAGAAAGATACTTAATTACAGCAAAGTTTGGCAACCAAACACGGATTACTCTACCTATGACACTGAAAACAGTATGTCAAGCAAAATTGACAATGCAGTGAGGGTTTGGGAATTAGCTATTGACATTGGCTTTCCCCAAAAAACTGTGAAAAAGATGACAATTGACAAGAAAACAAAATCGAAAGGAGTTTCTAGAAACTCCAAATACACCAGCAGTATTTCATTTCAAATTGCAGCTATCCTGAAGCGAAAGGTGGTGCCAATAAACATAGAGTGCATGTGACATTTCAGTGGAAGTTAAAGGAACTGGATTCCAAGCTAAAAAACATCTTAAGGAGTTTTCGGTTTTCTTCTTCAAGCCTGTGACAGCCATCTCAATTTCATGACTCTCAGTGGGGATCAGGAGATCCATTGCAGAATTTGTTGAAAATCTTTGTTTCACAGCTTGCTGGTTTAATGAACAATTTCGTGAGTTTCACTTCAGCCGGTTATGCATAAGCTTGAAGTTACTTAATGAAATTTTTCTGAACAATTTAAACACGCTGAAAAATACTAACAGGCTGTAAATAAACACATGCACACCATAAAATTTGACACAGTAATTTTTGGCTAATCAGCCCTGGAAAAACCCCCACGGGGAAAACCAGTTTGAGATGAGAGCTTTTATTAAATTCTTCTTCAAGGTACAGGACAGAAAATTAAAGATGAAAATACAACTTATCTCCACCAGCAGTCTTTTTCCCAAAGTCTGCAAAATTTTCTCTCAGCAATAAATGCACAGGTACAGCAGAATCTGGCCGTACACAGTCCTCGAAATTCGTGCCGATCTGACAGCAGACCGTACAGCAAAACAGCCGTACAGGTTCCTCGAAATTCGTGCCTATTTATTGCAGTCCGTACACAGTCCGTACAGCATTAATTATAGGCCGTACTTTACCTCGAATTCTGTGCCGATTTGCTCAGCCGTACACAGTCCGTACTCCTCGATTTGCGTGCAGCATTTAATTCGGCCGTACACCTCGATTTCTGTGCAGACCTGGCCGTACTTCCTCCTCGAAATCCGTGCCAATAAATGCAGCCGTACTCAGCATTAAATGCAGGCCGTACTCCAGCAATTAATGCGGCCGTACGATCTAGGGAACCGTGCAAGCAAAATACTGAAATCTTCAGCTTCAAACCCTAACCTGGAAATTTGACCTCCTTGAGCAATTCGACCTCCTTGAGCTCTCTCTTCTCCTTCAACTTGAAAAATGAACAAGTGATTCACTTTTGCCTCCCTCACCCCTTTTTATAATTTCCAAGTGAGAGTGAAATTCTCATTTATTTATTTCCCATAAATAAATTCACTCACTCACTTACTTTATCAAAAAGTGACTATAGTCATAAAATCACATTTAAGTGACTTTAATGTGAGGGTCACATTTTTCCCTCTTAAGTGACTTTAGGCAAAATTAAAGCCACTTAGGGAACATCTGACTAGGTACAAAAATCAACAGAATTTTCATGGTGAATGCTTTTCCAGTCAAAGGGCATGATCTGCTATCTACAAAAAAGAACTGGAGGTGATGCTTGCCTCTCTGATTTTTTGTTACAATGCAAAACCTATTTTAAACCCGGTATTGTGTGAGGCAGAGTTTGTTGAATGCCAAAGCAAAGCAGAATTGTAACCAATGACTGTGTAGCAATCTTGATCAGTCATACATCTTATGCAATGCAATCCATTTCAGCATGAAATTATGGCTATAAGAATGAAACGGCTCCCATGGTGACCATTCACAAATGAATGTGTCCCTCAATATTTAATAAATATTTATCAATATTATTATTTATCATATTATATTTTGTATGTTACATTGCCTCTCCCTTAGAAATGCTTTGTCCTCAAAGCATAATTATGGAAGACTTTTAGCTCGGGTCTTGCCCGTAATGTTTTCTCGTGATCCTTTGTTTTGTAGCTACGACGCTTGACAAAATGAGACGATACATTCTTTTAAACATTGAGTGAAAATGTTGCGTCATTTGTGAAGTGTTACATCCAAGATCGACCTTTAATGGAACTGTTTGTTGATCAATCCTTCGGGTAGAACTTTGCATTTTTTGCTTCCATACAAGTTGTTGATTTTGTCCTTGTATTTTTTCAATGTGGTAGTTGGCTTGTCTGTAAGAAGAATATTGTTTATTTTCCTCTTGACTTTGTCATCGGTCATAACAACTCTTTAGATGATAATAAGGTATTCGAGTCACTGGTGGAAGAAACTTCAACTTTTTGTCCTTCTGACGATTTATGGGTCGATACTAATTCAATGGAGTGTGTATTTGTTCTTTTTTATGTTTGAATTTGAGAGTCTGATGACTTTGCTATTGATTTAGTCATCGTTTGTCAACCATTGTTTTTGTTGATTTTTATACCTACGAAAGTGTTCCCCTAGTTATTTTTTCCTAAGTCACAAAAAGGGGAAAATTAAAGTGACCCTTGCAATTAATAACTTGAGATGAGTTTTAATTTTCACTTTAGAGAATAAAGTGACTTTTTGATAAACTTAAGTGAGGTGAGTGAAATTAATTTTGGAGAGAATTAAAAGTGCATTTAATCTCATCCATCCATCTAATTCATTTTGGGCCCTTCGATTAAATGACAATTCAGCTTCCTCATTTAGACACCAAAAAGGCAAGAGATGGCATTAGAGTCTCAATCTTTTTTTCCATGAGAGTTGGAGAGCTGAGAAGGAGAAAAATTGCAGGCAGAGAGAGAGCAGCAGTGGGCACGATTTCCGAGACAGTACATCAACATTAAATACATTTCCGTACAGCACGCATCCCGATGCAGATTCTGGGCACAAAAATAGAGGTCCGTACAGCAGCATTAATTGATGTTCCGTACAGCAGTGGCACGAATTTTGAGACAGTTCTGGGCAGGAATTTCAAGGCAGTCTGTACAGTTTTCTGGGCTCAAATTTTGAGACAGTCAATCAAGACAGTCCATACGGTACAGCTGTGGACACGAAAATTGGGATAGTCCATACAGTTAGTTTGGCACAGTTTTTGAGGCAGCTGGTTGGCAGAAATTTCTTACTGTAAAAATTCTGAATTCAATCAATTTGTTGAGCATTGTGGTGGAGATAAGTTTATCTCTGTTTTTTTGTTGTACCTTAATTTTATAAAGAAAAAAAAATTCTCTCTTTCAAGAACAGGTTTTCCCCGGAGGTTTGGGTTTTGCCTGGGTCTAAACTTTCATGTGTGACCGTGTTTTATTGCTGCTCATTAGAAGTTGTAAAATTCTTCATGTGTTTCAGTCAAATTGTTTATGGGAAATTGAACTAATTTGCAGCTGAAAGTAAATTGGGTTGGGAATTAAACAATGATGAGAAATGGTGGTTTGAAACCGGGTTGGGGAATGAGATAGAAAATTTACATGGTATCAGAGCGAGGTTAGTGAAGGAGCAGAATTAATACAGTAAAAAATTTCAGACTGTCAGTAAATTCTTTTGTCAGTGGGCAGCACCTTGTTGAGAATCTGAGATCAACAATTATTCATAAATGGAATCCAAAAGACGACATGGAAAACCAATAAGTACAAGTTGTATTGTTTCAAAAACTCACCACTTAAGCAAAAGGGATTACAACACAAGTTCCAGAATCATGTCCATAGAACAAAATCGATCCAAGATTGCACTGTTCGAGTCATCACTTCCAACACAACCCATAATAAGAGAGCATCAACACTCAGATTTGAGGACAAAGCTGCCCTTAACGGAAGGGCGATGTTACATAAAAAATAATAATAATAATAATAATAATAAGCAACATATAAATTAATAATCAACTAATAATTAGTATTACCGTAAGAGGACATCACTCCTCCCAAAAGGTGCCTAAGCCATATTAAATATTTAAAAGCAGGCTTTCAATTGTAAAATATCATCAATCATTTTATTCAATATGTATTATCTACTATGAAGATGGATCTCTTCTTTATCCGGATATGGATTCTTCCATAACACACGGATTCGGTGTTATGCTATCGGGTCGATCCATTTCCAGATGTCGGAATCCCTATTTCCTCCACGGGATTCATTCCTCCTCCACACGATGCTTATCAAATTTTCAGCGGAACCGTTTGACTGGTGGATACAGGCAGACCTTGACGAATCCGGATCAGAACCACGGATCTTGATGGATCCGGATTAGCCATTTGCTACATAGGTCTCATATGGTAGTTGCCCACTACACTCTTAGATTTCCTGGGATTGTAATACAAGAGCAATGCCAATCATAAACAGATTCAGATTAATCCCATTCACTACCTCAACAAATAGAGAAGTTGAATTATTTATAATGTTTTTTAATAATGTTACCCTTGAAGTTCATGTACAATTGGGGATAATTGGACGGAAACCAATAATTAAGCCACAATGGAACTACTTACCACCTAACTAGTGAACATTTCTTCAGTGGGAGATTATGTGTATGCCTAAGCAACTACAAGACATGGATCATGTGCATTGGAGTTATGGATCAGGCGTAATTCTGTACCTATAATGAGTGCTGTTTATGGTGCCCGTAACCTATTTTTATCAAGAAATGTAAAAATAACAGAATCAGAAAGTATCGAGTCATAGTAACGAACGTACCATCACAATATCACCTGGATCTACCTGCCAATAATGTATCAAACGGGGAAGTTAGTATTCTATTTATAACTTAGCATTTATGAAATCCCTATGCAAAATGTTCCCACTCTATTACATGATATCTTTCAAGACAGACTATACTACGTATACAACAAATTAACAAAAGGTTAATAACCATACTCTTGGTCAAGGGGTTTCACACATCCCCCTATGTAAATAGATCTCCAATTTGATATTACAATACATTTATGATTTCAGAAGCAACAAGAGCTTTGATGATAATCAAACTATCAGCAAAGTTAAAAATCAGAACATGAATACACAAAAACCTAGATAATAAAGTGCTTGGATATGGAAACTTTTGCCAGAAATAACAAAATACCGATGCACTTCACACACCATTAAAAAGTAAAGAATAACTTGGAAATTTAGTCCTTCCTCCCTACAATTGCTTGTTCAATATCTTTTCCTATAAGTAGTACTTTACAATATAGAAGTCTTGCAAGATGCAATATTGGAGCTACATAACAGCATAGTCACTAATTTGATGTTCAACTAGATACCTCACCAACCATTAAAAAATATGGATCTAATGAAATTTGGCATTCTAAATGTAGTGTTTGCTGAAAAAAATTAGGAACTTCTTGCGTGCAAAATACAAAAGAAAATATTTAATAATTATTGTAGGAGTGTGGCAATTTCTCTTATTCGCCCACATGATATGGAGATGCCAACTATATAGAGTCAGACATTATGCATCTTCATGAGAATTAAGTGCTTGACAGTTAGCCTCCTCGTAGGGCTGGGTTTATCTATATTTCTGGATTGATGAACATGGAAAGCTCTCTATGCTTTTACTTTCCAATCAAAAAAAGCCATCTCAAGAATCCAGAGGAAGGCTGTTGCTAGGGACATTTCTTTTATTTATGACTTCATGCTCTTGTCCTGCATTGCTAAAACAATTTATGCTTTTCACCTTTTTCTCTTTATCTGTATGAGGATTTATTTCTGCTGAGTTACAATATATGCCTATTGTGCTTTAAAGAATCTTTCTGCCAATGTAAGTAATCCTTTTATTCTCAAGTTCCAATTAATAACTTCAGCAATTGCTTTAAGTGATTTGCCGACCGAAAAAATTTCATCAGTAGCAACAGATTGATTATAAAAGTTAATTTCATTTGTAGGTCGTAATTTGTTTTCAAATTGCACTTCAATTTTCAGATGCAATTTTTTCCTCATTTCAATCATTTGATATTTGAAAGAAAGGTTTGATATCGGTTTCCAGATTTGAAATTTTGTTGTAATTTTGTGATATCACCTTGTAGACATCTCTCAATTTTTCTCATATCATTTTGTCTACCTCCCTCTGTTGCTCCACATTTTTTAATTGCTGATAAATTTGATTATTTCTTTTCATTTATCTTGATTGCATGTAGAGCAGCACCAAGATGTATCAAAAACAAACCGAGGCACAAACCTTGAGGTGCATAAAAGGTTTAGTTAATATGAATCTACACCTTAATTTTCATTCATTTAGTTCTATTAGCGTTATACACCTGTTTTGATTTCATGAATGAGGGTTTCATTCTCATAGGCTATAGCATGTGCTGTATATCATTACAAATTTCCTTCAATTTTTCTTTCATCTCCATTAATTAGTTCTCCTCTATATAATTATTATAGGGGTGAAAACAAAATTTGAGGTAGATTAAAACTCCATTTTGAAGAAATTGAAGGTTTGTTGAGAATTATTTGCACCTTTCTTTTTCCCATCTTGTTTAATCAACGCTTCAGATAAACCTCCAAATAAATGCATTGTTTATAATTTATAACAATTAGTAGAGAGTCGTGGATAGTTGATATGGAGGTAAATGTTTTGGACTAGGAGGCATAAGTTCAATTTCATATAGAGGAGGTCAATTCGGTGAATATCTCGTACTATGTTTAGAAACAAAAAAGCCACTTAGTGAAAGAAACTATCGCACCAATGACAGAAATGTTTATAGAACAATTTTGGCAATTAAACCAATTTCTCACCAATGACATCAATTATTTAAAATGAGAAGTTGTTAATTATCAAAAGGAAAACAAAGTCTGATTCAAGAAAATCAAAGATCTTGAAAATGTTGGCGAAGATCTTCAATGTGAAGTGCACTACTTTATAATGTGTTAGTTTTGTACCTAGGGAAGTGTCCCCCTAGTGACTTTTGCCTTAGTCACTTAAAGAGGGGACATAAAGTGAGAGGGGACATAAAGTGACCCTTGCATTAAATGACTTAAGAAAAAGCATTTAATTTGACTTTAGAGCATTAAAGTCACATTTTGATAAATTTAAGTGGGTGAGTGAAATTTATATTTTAGAAATAAAATATGAGCATTTAATTTCAGCCCTTGATCTAATCTAATCTCCACCATTGGATTAGACTCACTTTTGCCTCACTTTTGCAGATTGAAGTGAAAAGAGAGAGCTGAGAGAGAGAAGAGAGAAAGTTTCCATTTTTCCTGAGCAAGAGAAAAAAATTTGCAGCACACAAATCGAGGGAAAGGACAGCAGCAAAGAGGGCACGGAAATCAAGGAGAAGACAGCAGTATTCATTGCTGGTCCATACAGTCCGTACGGTATGGTTTTCGAGGCAGCAAGCACGATTTTCAAGGTAGATTTTTGGGCACGATTTTCGAGAAAAAAAAATTTGGGCATGGATTTTGAGGTCCGTACAGTTTGTATGTACAGTCCATACAGTTTGTCCGTACATTGGCACAGAAATCGAGGCAGAAAACCAAAAAAATCGGAGTTTGATTTTTGTTGATCGGCACGCAAATCGAGACAGAAATTTATCTTTCGAGTTGAGATAAGTCGGTTTGATATTTTCCGGAAAAATAAAAATACTCTCTCTCTGACTGGTTTTCCCCTAGTGGGTTTTTCCAGGGCCATTGGCCAAAAATCCTAGTGTTCTGTGTGATTAAATGGCGTGTTGATTTTTATTTCCTGTCACTGAAAATATTGTTTACAGCAGTGTTTTATGTCTGAAAATTTTTGTTTATTTCCAGCACTTTATTTTTTTGAGAATGTCATAAACAGTGATATAAATTTTACTTGAAACCGGTGGCTGAAAATTAGTGAAAAATCTACATGGTATCAGAGCGGGTTGTGGTAGAAAATTAATTTTTAGCAGTGAAACAGTCATTTCCAGAATTCAGAAAAAACTTTGTGACAGTAGTACATTTTGCTAAAACTTGTTCTTTGAGAAAATCACTTCCGTGGGGTTGAGAACTGAGAATAGGTTGGATGGGGCAGCGAACTTTGTCTCATGGAAAGCCCAGATTTTACTTGTGCTGAGGGAGAATGAGTTGTGGGAGGAAGTAGTTAGAAACACTACAGCAAATCCCGTTACTATTCCTCCTTCTACTGATGCAGTATTACTTGCAGCCTTTAATAAGAAGGATATTAAAGCCATGAGGATAATCTTAGATGGTGTTAAAGACCATGTTATTCCTCACATTTCAGCGAAGGATCATGCGCATGAAATGTGGACTGCTTTGACCGGTTTGTTTGCTAGTACTAATGAAAACAGGAAGATGGTACTTAGAGAGAAGCTGAAGAACGCCAAGATGGTCAAAGGAGAGGCATGTATGACTTATCTTACTAGGATCTCTCAGGGGANCTAATGAAAACAGGAAGATGGTACTTAGAGAGAAGCTGAAGAACGCCAAGATGGTCAAAGGAGAGGCATGTATGACTTATCTTACTAGGATCTCTCAGGTGAGAGATGAGCTTGCAGCTGTTGGTGTGGCCATTGATGCTCCTAAGTTAGTGCGAACAGCCCTGAATGGGGTGACTGCACCTTGGGTTGTGTTTGTTCAGGGGTTGGTGGCCAGAGAGAACTTACCATCTTGGGACAGAGTATGTGATGATTTTATTCAAGAGGAGACTCGGAGGGGTTTCTTGTAGTGCAGTGGCTCTACTAGTAGAGGGGAAGAGGAGGATGTGGCATTGACAGCGAAGGGGAAGAAGAAGAGAAAGAAGGGTCCCAAGAAGGGTGGGGCCAAGCAGCAGCAGGATGGGCAGAAGGATATGAGCACTGTGAAGTGCTTTGCATGTCACAAGATGGGACACTATGCTGCTACGTGTCTGAACAAGAAGAAGAAGAAGAAGCAGCAGACAGCGGCTTCAACTGAGATCGATGATTTTGCAGCTAGATTTCAAAGTGAGTTTTCACTATGCACTGGGCATATTGAGAGAGAGAGAGCATCCATTTTCCCCAATGCGGATGTTGACAGAAAGAGGGAGTTTTCCTGTGTGACAGACCATTCGTACAGTGCATCTACTTCCAGCACTTCGTACATAGATAGCGAAGCCTCGAGCCACATGACATGTGCTCGTGAGATGTTCTCCGGGCTTTCACAGGCAAATACAGATGTGGAGGTTGTGTTGGGAGATGACTCAGTAGTCAGTGCAGTTGGACGTGGGACCATTACATTTTGGAGGGAGTCCATGAGTCCCATGGTATTGCGGGATGTATTGTATGTACCTGGGCTGAAGAAGAACCTAGTGTCAGTTTCCATGATCGAGGATCAGGGTCTTGGGGTGTCTTTCCTAGATGGACACATGCATATGTTTCCCAAGACTACAGGACCATCTGCTTCAGTTGCCATTGGAGCGAGATGTGGGAAACTGTATAGGCTTTTGTTTCAGCCGCAGCATGCTTTAGCACATAGCAGCAGCAGTGAGTTGTGTGAGCTTTGGCATAGGAGGATGGCTCACTTGCATCATCTAGCCTTGGGGTTGTTGAGCCACATGGTGACAGGTTTACCGAAGTTCAGCACAGGGCAGAGTGATGTGTGCAGGGGGTGTGCTTTGGGAAAGTACACCAAGACTGCTTTTCTGAGCAGTGATAGCAGGTCAGTTGGTACTCTTGACTTGATACATTCAGACTTATGCAGACATATGTCTTTTGTGTCCTTGAGATGATACGAGTATTATGTGACATTCATTGATGACCATTCCAAGAAGACCTGGATCTACTTTCTGAAGAGCAAGAAGTCTGAGTAAGTCTTGCAGAGGTTCCAAGAGTTCAAAGCTCTTGTGGAGAACCAAACAGGGAGGAAGATCCGAGTCTTGAGATCGGATAACGGGGGTGAGTATACCTCCAAGGAGTTTGATGGATTTTGCAGACAGGAGGGGATCAGGAGACAGTTGACAGTTCTGTATACTCCAGCGCAGAATGGAGTAGCAAAGAGGAAGAACAGGTCCATTGTTGGAGCAGCTCGAGCTATGTTACATGACTAGTCACTTCCTTTCTTTCTCTGGGTTGAGGCTTGCAGCACCGCTGTATACCTTCAGAACAGGAGTCCCCATTGGACAGTGGGGAATATGACACCTGAGGAGTGCTTTTCAGGCAAGAAGCCTGAAGTTAGCCATTTTCGTATATTTGGTAGTCTGACTTACTCTCATGTCCCTTCAGAGAAGAGGACAAAGTTGGAGCCCACTGCAAAGAAGGGCATCTTTGTGGGTTATGATGAGACTGCGAAGGATTTCCGCATTTATCTTCCCTCTCAGAGGAAAGTGGTGGTGAGGAGGGATGTGAAGTTTGAGGAGGAGCGAGCCTTCAGGAGGTCGAGAGAGTCAGAGCAGGGAGAGCAACAGGTCCCTGCACCTCAGGTTGTGGCACAGGTTCCATCTACGCAACAGTCAGGATCACAGGTTTCCGGGGTTACAGGACCACAAAGTGTTGGCACAGGTTCACCAAGTTCAGTGGTTAGGCCAGCAAGGTCTTCGGGGACAGGTGATGGGTCTACTATTAACGGTACACCTTACAGGGGATCGGGATCAGGATTGAGTTCAGGATTATAGGGTACACCTGGTGTCGACACACCAGCTTCAGGTTCACAGGTAACTGGGGCTTCTAGCTCTGGTAGTTCTTCAGATGAGGACAGGCCAGTGTGGGAAGAACGTTCAGGGAAAAAGAAGCCTAAGTGGCTTCGGGAGACCTTGAAGGATGCCTTAAAGGCTGGGACACCCAGTGACAAGGTGAGAGCCATCAAGATGCCTAACAGATTGGGCATGGTGTTGGTGGCTTGTACACGAGATTCTGAGCCTTCTACTTTTGAGGAGGCCTCCCAGCATTCGGTATGGAGAGATGCCATGATGGATGAGTACCATTCCATCATGAAAAATGATGTATGGGAGATTGTTCCGAGACTGGAGGGGAAGTCGGTGGTGACTTCTCGTTGGCTTTACAAGCTGAAGCATGCGGCAAATGGGAGTGTGGAGAAGTACAAAGCCAGGTTTGTAGCGCAGGGGTTTTCACAGGTTGAGGGCATTGATTATGATGAGACTTTTGCACCAGTTGCTCGTTATACGTCTATCAGGGCATTGATTTCCATTGCGGCAGAAATGGGTTGGAAGATCCATCAAATGGATGTGAAGACCGCATTTCTCAATGGGATCATACAGGAGGAGATTTACATTGAGCAGCCTCAGGGCTTTGAGATAGATGACAGAGAGACACATGTATGCAGGTTGAAGAAGGCCCTTTACGGGCTAAAGCAAGCTCCAAGAGCTTGGTACTCCAGGATTGATTCTTACTTGCTGAGTATGGGGTTTTAGAAGAGTGAAGCAGATCTGAATCTCTACTTCATCATTGTTGGAGATGATCCGCTTGTTCTTCTGCTATATGTTGACGACTTGTTTATCACAAGGAGAGAGAGACCCATTACAGCTTGCAAGAAGGATCTTGCAGCAAAGTACGAGATGACTGATATTGGGTTGATGCATTATTTTTTAGGATTGGAGGTTTGGCAGGAGCCTGGACATATTTTCCTGGGGCAAGGAAAGTATGCAGTTGATATTTTGAGGAGATTCAAGATGGAAGATTGCAGGCCTATGTCGACACCTATGATCTCCAACTAGAAGAAGCTTCATGCTTCTGAGGGAGAGTTGGTGGATCCTACTTTATACCGTCAATTTATTGGGTCATTGATGTATCTGGTCAACACTCGGCCAGATTTGTGTTTTGCAGTGAACACTCTTAGCCAGTTCATGGTTGAACCTAAGAGTGTGCATTGGGTCGCCGAAAAACATGTGTTGCGCTATCTTTCAAGGACAGTGGATTTTGGTTTGGACTACAGGAGGTCAGAGGGGATCAGATTGGTTGGCTATACAGATTCCGATTGGGCAAGCAGTGTGACAGACCGGAAGAGCACTTCCAGATGTTGTTTCAGTTTAGGCTCGGCAACAGTGTCGTGGTTCAGTCGGAAGCAAAAGTCCGTTGCATTGAGTACTGCCGAGGCTGAGTACATGGCAGCCAGTTTGGCCAGCTGCGAGGCCTTGTGGCTTCCCAAGTTGCTGGTGAATCTATTTGGTCAGGAGCTTATGCCTACGATTATTTACTGTGACAATCAGAGTTGCATCCAGCTCTCTAAGAATCTGGTTTTCCATGACAGGTCAAAGCACATTGAGATCAAGTATCATTTCATTCGAGACTATGTTCAGAGAGAGGCAATGATGCTTCAGTACATTTCCACAGATAAGCAGGTAGCTGACATTCTGACGAAGTCTTTGGGGAGAGGCAAGTTTGTCTTCTTCAGAGACAAGTTGGGAGTGGTGCAAAACACCTTCCTCGGTAAGAGGGAGTGTTAGTTTTGTACCTAGGGAAGTGTTCCCCTAGTGACTTTTGCCTTAGTCACTTAGAGAGGGGACATAAAGTGACCCTTGCATTAAATGACTTGAGTAAAAGCATTTAATTTGACTTTAGAGCATTAAAGTCACTTTTTGATAAATTTAAGTGGGTGAGTGAAATTAATATTTTAGAAATAAAATATGAGCATTTAATTTCAGCCCTTGATCTAATCTAATCTCCACCGTTGGATTAGACTCACCCTAGGGTTTTCTCAAAAAGGCATGGGAAAGGCATTTTGCCTCACTTTTGTAGATTGAACTGAGAAGAGAGAGCCGAGAGAGAGAAGAGAGAAAGTTTCCATTTTTCCTGAGCAAGAGGAAAAATTTTGCAGCACACAAATCGAGGGAAAGGACAGCAGTAAAGAGGGCACGAAAATCAAGGAGAAGACAACAGCATTTATTGCTAGTCCGTACAGCCCGTACAGTACGGTTTTCGAGGTAGCAGGCATGATTTTCAAGGCAAATTTTTGGGCACGATTTTCGAGAAAAAAATTTGGGCACGGATTTCGAAGTTCGTACAATTTGTACATACAATCCGTACAGTGGTACGAAAATCGAGGTAGAAAACAGAAAAAATCGGAGTTTGATTTTTGCTGCTCGGTACGCAAATAGAGACAGAAATTTATCTTTCAGGTTGAGATAAGTTGGTTTGATATTTTTTGTGTATTGCTATAAATGATAAACTTCTCCTGAAAAATAAAAATACTCTCTCTCTGACTGGTTTTCCACTAATGGGTATTTCCAGGGCCATTGGCCAAAAATCCTAGTGTTCTGTGTGATTAAATGGCGTGCTGATTTTTATTTCCCATCACTGAAAAGATTATTTACAGCAGTGTTTGAAGTCTGAAATTTTTTGTTTATTTCCAGCACTTTATTTTTCTGAGAATGTCATAAACAGTGATATAAATTTTACTTGAAACCGATGGCTGAAAACTAGTGAAAAATCTACATAATGTACATTGAAAGAGCAGGTTAACAAAGCAAATAATTTCAAAAAAGGATAACAAGAGTTAGAGAAAAACCTTATAAAGAGCAATTCAAGGATCAAGCACTGATTCTACAGTGATCCAAGGTGAACAAAATTGCAACAACATAATAGGAGAAAACAAGTAATTCAAGAACAGAAATGGAGAAATATCAACAAAGTTTATCATACAAGGTTAATAAAATCGCTCATCTAAAAAATCTAGTGTTCCACAGGGACTCACTCCCCAAGTTCGGGAGCTCGCCCCCCTCGCTCCCCACGCCCTGGGAGCTTGGGGGCTCCTTCTGAAACGTTTCCCCTCGTCCCCAAATTCGCGAAACTTGGGGAAACGCAGGGGGGAGCTCACCCCCCTATTTTGAAGCACGCACCAGTGAAGTGGGGGGCTCCTAGGCGCTCCAGCAATAATGGTAATGTTAAATTCTTAAAGATAAGGAAAATACCACTTCTACTTAAATTTTTAACATTACCATTAATTGTTTCAGGATGTTTGAGAGTGGTTCCAACCTCATCAGAGTTCATTTGCAAAAAGTAGAATTTTAGATCCCATTAAGAATTCAACAGACTTAACAGTTTTCAGGATTTCAGGATTGCAACGTTTCCACTGGATTTTATCATGTATGAGGTTAAGGGATTGTCATTTAATCAAGCACATCAACCTCTCTATGTACATTGATGTTGGTGGTGCTGATTGTTAAACTCCTCTATCATGACCTTAATCAAAATGTACCCTTTCGTCAAGCAAAATCACTTATTAAGCATGATATTTTTTTTCTAATTCTACCTTATATTAATGCTTGGGTTAGGAAGTTTCGTCAAAATTGTAGGGTGTTGAGTAATGTCCTTTGAGGATCAACATCAAGATTCAAGGTAGAGGCAAGGGCTAAAAACCTAGAGGAGACGGGCACGGGGTGCTATTGATGAATGTGATCCCAATATAGGATTAATAAATAGTTCACTCTTGCATAATTGTATGTTGGACTTGAAGTACTCAAATAATGTGATGCCCTCTGGAATCATGAAGAAGTAGCGTCCTCTGGTCACACTTCCTCATTACAACATCTATGCCATGGATTTACACAATGTTGAAGTGTGTTGAATCATTGAAGAATTAGACTGTATTTAAAGGGAACAACTTAAACTATATTTATACAGGGTGAATTGTTATTGCCGAGATTTATAATATTATTATATTTTTTATAATTTTTATGACCTCGACGTCCCCCTTGAATTTCCCTAAAATTTGGGGGTGGTCTCCACACGTCCCCAACGTGCGTTTCCCCGCTCCCACGCTCCCGCGTCCCGGAAGCTTGGGGGAACATTGAAAAAATCAATCAAATCTTGTTAACTAAACTTAAATGTTGAAACGTAAGGAAATATCATTTCCAAAAATTGACAGAAAGACATCTATGGACCCAGTTGAACCAAGAATGGTTTCAAAAATAAAAATCCAAACTACAGTGACAAAACATATATGAATCATTCAAAATAAAAAATCGACATGTCTCAACACAGAATATTATCAACCAACAAAATGACACAAATATCCGAAGAAAGCTTGAATGAGCAAATTATAATGAACTCAAAGTAACTTAGAACTATATTGTCATCCTAACCACGAAGGTCCTCGCAATTGACTAGTCAACCTACCAAAACTGACACGATGCTTATATTTCAGAGTCAAAGATTCAACACAAGTTGGAAACCAAATCAAAAACGTCCAAATCAAGAACCTTACTTACAAATAGTTCCATAAAAGATCAACCTAGGATGGATAGATCCATTTGGATGCAGCAATTTTGTTTGAAGCTTCAAGAACTTGTCAATTTGTTTCCTCAACCCAAGACAATATCAAACAAAAATGCTTATTGGAGGAGATCGCATTTTGGAAAATGAGACCACTAGGCCGCCAACACCCCTTCACCAATGTTTTCAAGAAAAAACATTTCTTACACAAGGAAGGGGGCCATGTTATATACCCAGTATTATATAATGTATAAATAGTATAACCTAGTTATACAATACATAAGTATTATTGACTATTATTATAAGTATGGCCCCATCGCAACCCTTCATCATCGGCCATCTCTTCAGAAATATATAAAGAGAATCCATGATTCATTTGTAACAGTGTTAAAGAGAACACTACTTATTTGTAACATCACTATTTACTTGGTGTGCAAAGTCACAATATTGGTAGATTCTAGTGGTACAAATAATTTTTCAAGGCCTGGATTTTGGTTGATGAAGGCAATCCAACCTCAGAGCAATAAGGGGTTCTACTCTTCTGAAGCAACAATGTTTCCAAAACCACTTTCAAGACATTTCATCCAAAATGGACCTCATGGAATCTATCATTGAACCCATGGTTCTTTATGGTTATGATGTGTAGGGGCCTAGAATACTTGAATCAAATTAGGCCAAGACAATCATGCTCCGACATATAATCGGGAGCAAGAGAACAAATCCACGCCATATTTTAGCCATAGTTTGCAGCCCACCCCTTCTGTCTCGAGTCCAATTTCATATTGGTCTCACTTTAGCATCATATCCATCATTTTCCTGACTGAGCAGCCAGTAGGGAGCGCTATTAGCAGTTCGTTACTACTCCTCAAAAGTCGTAGCCTCGAACAAACCCACTGATCAGGTTCACAATCGCTGCATGTTAGAGAGTTTGGGCTTTTTCTGGTCATTTCGCGTCTCCATGGACAGTGTCCCTTATTTTACGCATTCTTTGGGTGCTCCTGGATCTATGTTGCGTGGGGGCACCCTGAACAAGAGGAGTGTGCCATTGAATGTTCAATTTGTTAATTTTGTACCTAGGGAAGTGTTCCCCTAAGTGACTTTAGCCTTAGTCACTTAGTGAAGGGAAATAAAGTGAACCTTGCATTAAATGACTTAAGTGACATTTAATTTGACTTTAGAGCATTAAAGTCAGTTTTTGATAAATTTAAGTGGGTGAGTGAAATTAATATTTTAGAAATAAAATTTGCAATTAATTTCAACCATCGATCTAATCCATTCTCAGCCTTTGGATTAGATGCCTCTTCACCTACCTAGGGTTATGGACAAAAAGCAAGGAAAAGGCAAATGCATTCATTCTTGTGAGGAGAAGGAAAAAGAGAGAGTTGAAGAAGAGAGAATGGCACGATTTTCGAGGCATCCTGCTAGAGAACATTTTGGTGGGAACGATTATTGAGGAGCATTAAATGCTTGCACATATTTCAAGGAGGAGGTACGACAACATTTAATAGAGTGCACAGAGTTCGAGAAGGTATGGCCTACATTTATTGTTGGCACAGGAACCAAGAAGAAAGTACGACATGCATTTAATGCTAGCACAAAATCGAGGAGCAAGGTACGGTTCCGTACAGTACGGAATTGTTATTGATTTCGAGGTAAATCTCAAGCACGAATTTCAAGGAAGGTACAACACATTTCTCGAGGCAACAACAGTAAATTCCTGGCACGGATTTCAAGGTGTACGGCTGCATTTATTACAGACCGTACAATACAGATTTTTGTGCCTGTTTGGCATGAATTTCGAGGACAACAATTTGTTGTTCATGCATAGAAAACAAGGGCAGCTGAGCAGTGATTTCCAGGCACGATTTTCGAGACTGAATGTGCACGAAAAACGAGGCAGCGTTTGCACAAAAATCGAGGCAGCTTGTTGGGTCATTTTTCTGGGTTGAGATAAGTTGGATTTTTTACTGTAAATTAATGTCTGATTTTTATCCTGAAGAAATAATAAACTCTCTCTCTCTCTGACTGGTTTTCCCCTTACGGGTTTTTCCAAGGCCATTGACCAAAAATTACTGAGTTCTATGAGTTGAATGGCGTGCTGATTATTTATTTTCTGTCAATGAAAAAGTGAAGTTACAGCAGTGTTTTAAGTCTGAAAAATTAATGTTTATTTCCAGCATTTTATTTTTCTGAGAATGAAATAAACTGAGACAATTTTTACTTATAAACCGGAGGCTGAAAACTAGTGAAAAATCTACACAATTGAGCAAATACCTCAGTCATCAAAGATCAAGTGGTGGAACATGTATGGCTCCTCCACCATACAATTGCATAAATTGGCCATTAGAGTGCTTTCACAGGCAGTTAACGGTTCTTCTACAGAGAGGTGTTGAAGCACCTATAGCTACATTTAGTGTGAAAGGAAACAGACTTAATGAAAACTAGGCAAAAAGCTTGGTTTTTGTACACTACAACTTGAGGTTGTTGTCTCATTATTGTAAGCAGGACGAAAATGATAGAACATATATCACTTAGGACAACAACCTGAAGGAGAATAATTTGGAGGATGGAGCCTTGGCTTTAAAGTGCTTCGAGGATGAACTTTTGGGCGATGATGATGGTGACCATGCAACAATAGAGATGCCACCCTCATCCACTAGCAGTGTTCCAGATGCACCAGCTTTGTCTCTAGCTTCCCAAACTCCATCGTTGAGTGGGGGCCATGTAGTTGTTGGATGCGGTTCATGACCACTTCCACCTACTCAAGATGTGAGACTCCTACTCCCACTGCTCATAGATACCAAGAAAAGAAATTAGAAGTTTCTCGTGGCAAGAGGAAATTTTAGTACTTGTCTTTTTCTGATTTTCGGTACTTTGTAAATTGTAGCTATTGACTCTTTAATATTTATTAAGGTCTTAATTGAAAACATTATATGGAAATTTAAGTTTGATGTTTAAAGTTGAGCCTACCTTTGAAGTTCACTGCTTCCAGCTTTGCACTATTGATTGCATAATAGCATATTATAAATGTGTGCTAATTACTAATGAATATGTGTTTCGTGAATCGTTTCATTTCATGGTTGATATTCTCTGTTATAGTTTGGTTACAAGTACAACTTTAGTGATGAGTTTGATCGGTCATGACTCATGACAAATGTTAATATTGAAAATTTGAAACTTCAAGGTTGATGTTATGGTTGACCATTTGATGACAATACTATAAGTTATAACTACTAGATGATTGATGTTATATGGTTTAATCCATGTTTTTCTGTTATTTGTAACTAATTCAACATTCTATATGGTTTTGACTGTCAAAATTTTGTTAACATGTATGCGTCAAAATTTATAAAAAAAAGTATATCATATAAAAATTGCTCACGAAAATGCTCCCGCTCCGGAAGCTTTTGAAAATTTCACTTTTCGCTCTGCTACCGCTCCCAGCTCCCAATAGCATAGCAGGATTGGTATTTTTTGGTGCCCTAACTACTATAAGATTCATGGACAGTTCTTCTTTACAGAGTCTCGAAACTCTCTCTCCACCTTTTTTTGGTACCCAAATCAGTAGAGTTTAACCTTGTTTCTAAGGGAGATACATGGGTGTGATGACTACCCAATGACATATACCATACATCTCCTTCTAGTAGAGAGAGATTTCAGTGATGAGCATATAAAGGAAGTTATAGACTTCTGTAAGTTTACTTTACATGAGTTTGTTATTGTTCTTTAACCATAAACAAAAAATACGGAAAAATTGGATGAACAATGTAGTATGTACTAACATGATTTATATGAAACTCAATTGGACCAAAAGAAACCTTAAAATGTTGCAACGTTTGTGTTGGTCTCAAATTTTAAGATAAAATGGTTAGTTTGCCCACCTAGCACAAGAATAATTATTCCAAAGACATGTTTTTTGGCCATAGAATAGATGCTAGGCATCTCGCAAAAAATAATTTGAAACTTATTCTCTAGAATGTAATTTTATAAGCATGTTTATCCATGTAGTTTTTAAAATATAGGAAAAGGGATATGTCATATATAATAATTATAATAATGCAGAAGATAGTATCATTGACAATACAGTTGATGAAAATAATAGATTGGTTGCATTTTATGCAAGTCTCTGGAAAGGGGATGCTCAATATCCACGTTTGCTAAGAGAATTATACTCCAAACCTAAGTCACACCTTTCGGGTTCAGGTTCAGCAAGGATTAGGTTCGGTTCAAGTTCGAGTTTTCCGATGAGGTTCGGATGAGGTTCGACAATAGGTTCGACTATATATATATAAACTTTCTTCATATACTCCCCCTTAACTAATTTTCCACACCCCATAACCAATAGGATTCAAAGCAAGCTTGAAAAAATCGCCGAAAAATCGGTAAATTTGCGATTTTTTCCTCAGGCCGATTTTTCGCCGAGGAAAAATCGCGATTTTTTAAAAAAATCGCCCAGGCAGGCAAACCGCGGCCTAGTAAAGGGAAAACTTGGTTTTTTTTTTTCATTTGGCATATGAGCTTTTTGGAAGTGGAGGAGAAGGGCTTGAGGAGACCACCAACACCTTTGGAGGCTTTCAAACACCATTTAGCATCTCAACCAAGGATTTTTGTGGAGCAAGTGTTGAAGGTATGTGCATTTTATCCATTGTTTTTCTATATTGTTTTTCTTGTCTATTTCTTTGCTATTTGTTTTTACTATTTTGCCATTGATTTCCATGCCCCAAAAAATGAAAAATAGTCCCAATGTAAATGGGGGTTTTAAAAAATTAGAATGGAAAATAGCATGCTTGTTTTTTTACTTCTTAGCCACCCTCTTCTTCTTATCTTTCATGGCTTAAAATCTAAATTTAGAGGTATGATTTTTTAAGCTAGAATGTTGCTATTGTTTTCCAATGGAGTTTAATGTAATTTTTTTTTGTTTTTGTGCCCTAGGGTTGCATTTGAGTTGAAGGCTTGAAGCATTCCAAATTTCCAATTGCAAAAATGCCAAAGATATTGGACCCATTTTGGCAGTATGGTGAGCCCGAGGATGGCAACAATAGGCAAAATTTGACTTGCAAATTATGTGGGCGTCACATGGCGGGAGAGGTTAACAGGTTGAAATACCATTTAGCCAAACTACCTGGCCATGATGTTGGCCTTTGTACTGCAGTGACCCCAGAAATCATGAGAGCTGCCCATGATGCCATCCATGAAAAAATGAGAAAGAAGGATGAGATCACTGCAAACAAAGCTGAGCTTGCAGCTTTTGGCCAAGCAAGAAGTTTAAGTGCATCTATATCTACCACTATCGGTGAGGGTAGTGGGAGGGGCTCCACAGCTTCACCTCGTGGGAGGGCGGGGCACACATCCCATTATGTTGGACCAGGCTCACAACCTTCTATCAAGTCAGTTATAAAGAAATCAGAAAAGGTAGAAGCAGACAGGGTAATGGGAAGGTGTCTTTACTGGAGTCACATACCTCATAGCATTGTTAAAAACAATCCATTTTGGCAGCCGATGTGTGATGCCATTGCAGTAGTTGGCCCAGGTTATAAAAGTGCCACCTTTGAGGAGTTGCGGGGCCCAATCCTTCAAGCAAAAAAGATGGACATCGGTGCTAGGTTGGCAGAGTTCAAGCAGTCATGGGAGAGCACTGGATGCACAGTCATGTCAGATGGGAGGACAGATGGTAAGGGTAGAAGCCTTATCAACTTCTTGGTACATTGTCCTAGAGGTACCATGTTTGTGAAATCTGTTGATGCATCAGCACATGTAAAAGATGCGGCACTTTTATGTGAGTTGATGGATGGGTTCATTCAGGATATTGGGGCGCACAATGTTGTGCAAGTTATTTCAGATAATGCAACTAATTATGTGGCTACTGGCAGGATGCTTATGGATAGGTATCCCTCTTTGTTTTGGACTCCATGCGTTGCTCATTGCATTGATTTGATGTTGGAGGATATGGGGAAAATTCTCTTTATCAAGGTGGTGATTGATCAAGCTAGGGCCATCCCTAAGTTCATTTACAACCATGGTTTTGTTCTTAGTCTCTTGAGGAGGCACACCAAAAACAAGGAGTTGAAGCGTCCTGCAATCACGCGTTTTGCCACCACATTTATTACTCTTCAGTCTTTGCTTCAATGTCAGTTTGAGTTGAGGCAAATGTTTGTTTGTGATGAGTGGCGTGATTGTGCTTACAGAAGGAGAGAGGATGGGAAAACCATTGCCAAGCTGGTGTACACTGATGCCTTCTGGGAAGGAATGGAGGAAGTGTGCTCGGTTAGTGAACCTTTAGTGAGGGTTCTGCGACTTATTGATGGTGATAAGCCCGCAATGGGCTATTTATATGAGGCCATGGATAGGGCCAAAGAGACCATTCGGAATTTCTATGTGGGAAAGGATACCCCATGGCATGACAGGCACATGTTGTTATGGGAGTTGACTGATACTCGATGGACTGGGATGCTTCATTGACCCATTCATGCAGCAGGACTCTTCCTCAACCCCGCATTTGCCTACAAATGCAATTTTTATTTTGATGGTGAGGTTTTGGAGGGGCTTCTCACTTGTATTCAGAGGATGATACCTGATTATGACACTCGCAATGCAGTCAATCGCGAGATAGAGGTGTATCGGGATGGTACTGGAGTATTTGGCTTTGCTGATGCTATTCGTGACAGGACCGAATTCATGCCAGGTAAATTATTAACTTATTAGACCGTTTTAACTTTTAAGTTTTCACATTTTTTTGAAAGATGAATTATGATTTATTTATATTTATTTCTTGTTTGAACTTTGGTGACATGTAGCCACTTGGTGGCGAACCTATGGTGTGTGGACACCGAATTTACGGAAATTTGCCATCAAAATCCTTAGCCAAACCTGTACAGCTTCGGGATGTGAGCGAAATTGGAGTGTATTTGAAAAAATACATGCAAAGAGACGGAGAAGGTTAGAAACTTAGAACTTAGAATTTGAATTTTGAACAAAGCAATTGCATTTAAATGTTTAATGCAATTTATGAATCTACGATCCTCTAGACTCTAAATTTTTTTTATTACCCTCTTACAGGTTGGAGTTCACACGTCTTAATGACTTGGTGTATGTTCATTACAACCTTCGCTTGTGGATGGCACAGATACAGAAAGAACCTGATGCAAATGCCATCTCCTTGGACAATATTGATATATTGTCGAAGTGGAGGGTGGAGATTGAGACTCCTATCATGGAGGAAGCACCTGCATGGCTAGAGGAGGGGCAAGTGGAGGAGGAGGAGGAGCAGGAAGTGTTTGGAGGCACCATGGAGGAATCGCCAGCACCTTCTGCACCGCTTGATATATCTAGTCCTCCATCCATCACTCAGCGTCGAGTATTAGATGCAGGCTCAAGGCCTTCTACTGCTACTTCTAGTGCTAGGGGTAGGCCTGACAAGAGACCCATGATATTTTCCCGTAAAAGGGAAAGAGGGCATTGATATTAGATAGCTAGATGCTAGTTTTCCTCAGATACATTTATATATGTTATGTCATTTTGTATTGTTTAAACTTTATACACTTTTGAGTCCTTGATTGGACAACTATGATGTTTCAAACTTTCAGTATCAACTTTGATGTATCGTTTTATATTTGGCATGACTACATGATGATGATATATATCAGTGCTTTCTTCATATTTATGTTTCAATATGTTTTTCTGATGTTATTATTGCTTTATATGTTTAAAATTCTAAAAAAAATGCATGTATTTTCTATTTTTTAATGTTTGCCGACTTTTGCCGATTTTTCCCGATTTTTTCGCCGATGTTACCGAGAAGTTGTAATCAAGACCCTCGCCGACTTTTTGCCGAGGCCGAGTTTTGCAACATTGATTCAAAGCACTTAGGTCACTACTCATAATTTCGTCGTATATACTTGTTGTTTATGACATTTCTGCTCATAGATTTGTGCTTCTAAGAGTAGGTTTTGTGGTTTAACAACGGATTTACATGCTTCCCATAGCAGTAGTTTGTTCTTAGGGGTAAATCTATTTTCTTACTTGTTGTTTGGTGTGTTCTTATGTAGACTACAGGTATGATATTTCAAATTGCAGAGAGCATTTAAATTATAGACAACATAAATAAATACAATGTTCCCCCAAATTTCCGGGACGGGGGGACGCAGGAGCGGGGAACCGCACATTCGGGACGCGTGGAGACCACCCCCAAATTTAGGGATATTCGGGGGGGACATGGGGACGTCTCTAAAATTATAAAAATAAAATAAAATATCAAAAATAGTAATTCATTTGATGTATATTATGATTGTGCAATGTAAATACTAAATATAACAGTTTATTTTGTAAGTAGTACCAAGTAGGAATTGTAAAATGTGAAAATAATGGGAAAATATAATATAAAAAATTCACACGGGCATGGTTGGGGAGGGAAAGTTTCACCCAGAAGTCCCCAAGTCCCCGGGACGCAGGAAACGTGGAAACGCGTCCCCAACCCTACGGGACGCGTCCCTGTGGAACACTGAATAAATAGAGAGAATTGAATCTATAGAAATCATAAATAAATCGAGAGCATTTAATTTATAGACAACATTTTATTTATAGACAACATAAATAAATAGAGAGCATTTAATTCATACACAGCATAAATAAATAGAGCATTTAATTCATAGACAACAGTTAATTTATCGGTATTGTGTTTTTTTTTAATTTGAATTTTTTTTTCAGTAAAAAAATACAACCTCAAATCTTTTTTCCTTTAGGTTTGCCTTCAGTTTCAGGTTCGACGAGGTTTGGGTTCGGTTTCAGGCTCAACAATGGTTCGTCTTTCAGGTTCGACGAACCTGAACGAATTTCAATTTTTTTTGAGGTTTGCCGAACCTCGAACCTCAAGGATTAGGTTCGATGAACCCTATGACTTAGCTTCAAACATGAGGGTGACAATAACCTGATGGAGCAAAAAAGATGGGTACTGGAAGGGAAGTAGTTGTTGCATGGCAGACATGGCATGTGCATAGTTCATCTACCTAGAGAACCAGCAATCATGTAATATCCCAGATGCGGATATTCCATTGCTTTCTATACTAGGGCTTGCTTAAGCCTCCTGATTTACAATAATACAAAAATATACTTGCATGCAAAGTGCCGGGCAAATGGCCCTATTTTATAGCTAACTAGGGCAGAGAATTTTATGGTGACAGATCAACACTTACCACTGATAATCCAGTTGATAATGCTCCAGAGATAATACGCATGCATCAAGAACTGATTTGGTGAAGAACTGGTGCTCCTTGCTTCCGATGTTACCCTAGCAGCACAAACCCCTCAATCAGCTAAAGATGACATTTTCAGTGAAGGAGTTGTCTGATGTAGGATGAGAATTTGCAGGAATGAAAGTCTTCTCGTGCCGGAGAGATTGCCTGAAGCATGCAAAAGTTTTGAGCACTCTAAGCAGGCTAGCGAATTGATTTGATGGTTTGGCTGCTCACGCCCCTAGCTACACAAATCTGATGAGAACTGCTTCGAGTGAGCAAACTGGAAGTTTATAATCTCCTAGTACTGAAGGATGATACAGATGATGGGAATGGTGCCAGTATTCCAAAGATAAACGGAGATCTAAGGACCCAACGAATGCTTTGGGGTTTTCTAGCTAAAAACCCCCTACGGCTGCACACGTGTCCCTGCAAACAATATTCTGATGGGTACCGGATAACTGTATATGGATGAATAAGATGAAGAGTGGATGGTGGACCTGGATGGTCTACCCTGAAGGAGACTAAGGCAGATATTTCACAACCGAAACCTCATTAGCTGAAGACGTCGTCTTCAACACCAACTGCCGTGGCCGCATGCTGTGCTGCTACTCAAAAAGCTCCAAATCAATAATAATCATAAGTGTCTTCTCCATTCACTTTATCTTTCTTTTATAACTTTCAACTGCGAATAACCTAACTTTTGACCTAATTAGGTCACTTTAACTTCTAATTTGCAGTTGACTTACATGTAGGTGCATGGAGACTCAATTGGATGCATGCATCATCCAATAATGCTCATATGTCATGCATGCAGGTGTCCTTTGGCTCTGGTGGCCCTCTTCTACCCAATGATGATATAATATTGATGCCCTAGATCTTCTGTATATGGCATCAGTCTTCAACTGATTCCCTGACTGTCAGTACCCGCTCGAACCTACAAGAATCACATAGATTAGCGGGTCGATCCTCGATGCCTAAGCAGAAGAGGACATTACAGTCCTCCCTACTCAAATTTGCTTGTCCTCAAGCAACTGTAAAGTTGGGTGCTGTAATACCTGTTCTGCCTCCCAAGTGGCCTCCTCTATAGGCAGATCTTTCCACTGAACCAAGTAGTCTCTGATGATTTTGTTCCTTAGTTTCCACTCTCGCACCTCTAGGATGCACTCCGGAATCATAATCAATTGCCCCTTGTCATCAAGGGGGGTCAGCTTGGAAGATGTAACAATCTGCTGGTCGAATGCCTTCTTGAGGTTGGAGACATGAAATACGTTGTGAATCTTGCTCTCTGGGGGTAGTTCTAGCTCATATGCTACATCTCCAACCTTCCGGATTATCTTGTATGGACCATAGAAGCGAAGTTTGAGTTTTTTCGCTCCTTTCTTTTTAAGAGATGACTGTCACTAAGGTTGGAGGCGTAAATAAACGAAGTCTCCTACCCCAAAACTGTGCTCAAATCCCCTATCTAGAGGTCGACCTGCTAGACGGTCTCTGAAAACTGCTTTGTGCTTCTGCAGTAAGGCCTCTATATCTACTGGATGTTGTGTGGCCTTGTCTGGTGGTTTCCTGAACGTAACCAAACACTTTGTTGCCCACTCAATATCTCCCTGTCGGAGTACTACCTCCATCCTGTGTGAGGGTAGGTATTCATCCCTCTCAATACTACCTTCTATCCCTCTGCTCCTGTGAACTCCATCTCCATGGTCTGGTAGTTTGTGGAATACTTCCCTAGGGAATACATCCACTGAACTCCTAATACCACCTTCATGTCAGGTACATCTACCACATAGAATGTCTCCATCACTGTATAATTCCCAAGTGTTACTTTTAATTGAGGAATCGTCTGACTACACTCCATGGTGTGACTTGCTGCAGCTACTGAAAACCCATCTAAACTCTCAGTCTGAATGTCTCTCCTTTTAACCCATGCAACATCAATAAAGTTGTCTGATGCCCCACCATCTATCAGCGCTCCCACTCTGTGGCCCTATATGGTACCTCTGATCCGGAGAGTGTGGAATCTAGGAACCCCTGTCATGGTAGCAATGGTACCTCCTGAGGGCGGCCACTCCTTAACTGTCTCTGGTGTCTCTCCCTGCTCCTAATCCTGATAATCATCATCCTTCCCATTGTTGGAATAGGCCTCTATGTAGTAAGCCTTTCCCTTCCTTGAACATCTGTGACCACCAAAGACATCTATGTAGTAAGCCTTTCCCTTCCCTGAACATCTGCGACCTGGTACCCATGGTTCCTGGCAAGTGAAACATAACTTTTTCTTCTAAGGTCCTGTCGGGTATCATTGTCCATCCACTCTTTCTTGGGCCATTCTTTCTGGACGGGTTTCCTCTCTTCATCTTCAATAGGGAAATTGGTTTTGGGAGGAAGCCTAATTTTGGGTACTGCATCCTACAAATCTCTAGTCCGTCTGATGGCATCTGCTAGGGTGGTGGGCCTATAAGACTTGACCCATCCCCGTAAGGGTTCAGTGAGAGCTTCAGTGAACAACATAATCGACCTGCTCTCTGATATATCTGTCACCATGACTGCTATCCTCTGAAACTCTGAAACAAATGTATCTACACTACCTATCTGCTTGAGTTGTGCCAGCTCTCTAAACTTTAAAGTGTACCTCAAAGTCCTTCCGATCAAACCGCTCAATGAGCCTCTGTGTAAAATCTGGGTACAATGTGATGGTATTGTGACCCAGTGTCACTAACCCATGGTACCACCACTCATGTGCTTCTCCATCCAAATGCAAAGTAGCCAATTTAATGGCATTTGTCTCCATCATGGGGTTGAGCTGGAAGTATGTATCCAACTTCTGCACCCAATTCCAGGTTGGGCCACCCTGGGTGCCCTCAAAGGTAGGGATAGTCAGTTTCCCTACGATGCGTTGTAACTCATAGTTCTAGGTGAATGGCCTATTGTAAGCTTTAGGTTTGTTCTTACTTTTAAAGTGGCAAAAGTCAGTGAAGGTCATGGCTGAATGGAAGTCCTCTCCTAAACCTCTATATTCTCTCAGATAGGCACTCATGGATTCTTCTGGTTCTACTTGTGCTAGAGGCACTGCAGCTGAACTATCTAAGAATTGAGGCATGGTGGGTTGGAAAGTCTTGTATATATATGGGGATGGCTCTGCATGTTGGTATATAAGTGCTCCCTACTACTGCTGATGGATACCCTATCACTATTGGGAAATAAGGGACTATGTGGGGTGGGCCCATTTGTCTCAGTCATTTGCCTGAAGGTACTCATCATTTCATTTTGCCCAGTAGTGAGTTCTTTTATGACTGATATGAGACTATTGAAAGCTCTTTTATCATCCTCGGCCATTGTTTCTTTGCCCTTTCCAAACTGATACTCTCTGTTTCGCAAATCTATGTCCTCTAACTCCTCTTCTCTGTCTCTACACCTCTGTCTCCGGTAAGTAATGTTGTATGGGCCTTCTGAATTCATTTATAATTTTGCATGCCCACAGCTGGCAAGGAAAATAGCTCTAATACCACTATAATATCCCAGATGTGGATATTCCACTGTTTTCTATACTAGGGCTTGCTTAAGCCTCTCGTTTTACAATAATACTGAAAAAAACTTGCATGCAAAGTGTCGGGCAAATGGCCCTATTTTATAGCTAACTAGGGCATAGAATTTTATGGCGACAGATCAACATTTATCACTGATAATCCAGCTGATAATGCTCTAGAGATAATACGCATGCATCGAGAACTGATCTGGTGAAGAACTTGTGCACCTTGCCTCCGGTGTTACCCCAGCAACACAAACCCCTCAATCAGCTAAAGATGCCATTTTCAGTGAAGGAGTTGTCTGATGCAGATGAGAATTTGCAGGAATGAAAGTCTTCCCGTGCCGGAGAGATTTCCTGAAGCATGCAGAAGTTCTAAGCACTCTAGGCAGGGTAGCAAATTGATTTGATGGTTTAGCTGCTCACGCCCCCAGCTACACAAATCTAATGAGAACTGCTCCGAGTGAGCAAACTAGAAGTTGATAATCTCCTGGTACTGAAGGATGATACTGATGATGAGAATGGTACCAGTATTCTAAAGATAAGCGGAGATCTGAGGACCCAACGAATGCTTTGAAGTTTTCCAGCTAAAAACCCCCTACAGCTGCACACGTGTCCCTGCAAACAATCTTCTGATGGGTACCGGATAACTGTATATGGATGAATAAGATGAAGAGCGGATGGTGGACCTGGATGGTCTACCCTGAAGGAGACTAGGGCAGATATTTCACTTCCGAAACCTCGTTAGCTAAAGACGTCGTCTTCAACCCCAACTGTCGTGGCCGCACGCTATGCTGCTACTCAAAAAGCTCCAAATCAATAATAATCATAAGTGTCTTCTCCATTCACTTTATCTTTCTTTTATAACTTTCAACTGCGAATAACCTAACTTTTGACCTAATTAGGCCACTTTAACTTCTAATTTGCAGTTGACTTGCATGCATGTGCATGGAGACTCAATCGAGTGCATTGCATCATCAAATAATGCTCAGATGTCATGCATGCGGGTGGCTTTGGCTCTGGTGGCCCTCTTCTACCCAATGATGATATAATATTGATGCCCTAGATCTTCTATATATGGCATCAATCTTCAGCTAATTCCCTGACTGTCAATACCCGCTCGAACCTACAGGAATCACATAGGTTAGCGGGTCGGTCCTCAATGCCTAAGCAGAAAAGGACATTACAAATCATCGCAGTTGGTAACCCAGGGGCCTCAGTGGCTGGAGGTGAACCCATATGCACTCTTCACATCAACAAATTTTGCAATCCTTTTGTACTTGTAAAATATTTGAGTTGTAAACTTTTCAACTTTTATATTTAGAGGGGCAAAATATCTAGGTAAAAATAAAAGTGCTAGTTCAAGTTAACAGGGATTGTTAGATTCGTAACGCTCTGTTTCTAGCAATCGTTAATACTGATGTCATCTCCACAAGCACCTGACAACAACTTGAGACCTCCACACAAGCAGAAAATGGGCACGAATATAGGTAAAACCAAGGTGGTTATTTTCTCGCTCAGGAGGGAAAAAACCCCGCCAACTTTAAAATTCAACAACTAACACTTACAGATTGTCCAGAGCTATACAAGTACTTACTGCTAATCCAAGGAAAGAATCCAAGAGAGTCGGAATTAAACCTTTCTGCTACCAAAAAGTGGACAGATGAGATTTGGGATTGGGGAATAAGTAGTGCCCTCTTCCTGGCCCTTGTTACCCAATGATACTCTACAGATGAGGGGTGTGGGGCCCGACCATTCCAAAAAACAAACGGAATCAAATCAAAAGATTACAGAAACACATGGTGACCTAATTTCTATCTACAAAATCCTGCTAGCAGAAAAAGGGCTATACCCGCTCGAGATGGAAGGATTAGGAGGACCAATGTTTTAAAACTCGGACTCGGACTCGGACTCGGTAATGAATCGGTAATGACTCGGCTGATTGAAATTTAATGACTCAGATTACTCAAAAAATACATAAAATTTAAATTTTAAGGAAAAAACAATATTTTAAAGATTTTAACCCATACTTGCAAAGCATTAAAGACAAAATATCCAACGTCTACTCATGCATATACCATATAAGTGTGAATATATCAAAATGGCATCGAGTGTACTGTGCAATACATATCTAGAACAAAAACATAATCAATGAGGCCTAAATGGCTTGTAGAGTCCAAAAAACAACATGCTATGATGCCACTACATCATATGTCAATGATCATACATCTCTTTTTGTTTAGCCTTCTCCTCTTCAAATTCATCAAACTGTTGTTGCAACTCCAACCTAATCTCACCAATAAACTCTAAATCAGCTTCCCATGGGGCAATATTTCCTCTAACAGCAGCCACCTGTTGTTTAAATCTATTAATGCCCCCTCCTTTAATCTATGTCTTGCAACACTTGCAATACATTTTCCCTTGAATGACATCAGCATGGATCCATGCCTGATCTTTTCTTTTTGGGGCCAATCTAGAATCTAAATGCTAAGCAAATCTAAACATGCAAAGAAAAAAGAAAAAAATCTTATTATTTTGGCAGCAAACAATAGAAAACAGGACTGATATTTGTCAATTTAATTAGAAAAAAAGAAACAATGGCTAGCTGGAAGCTAACATACATCTAGGTAACAAAAAACCAGTCTCCAACAGTCCAACTCCTCCAATCATGTTGATTGTTCTTCATTGTTGGACGCTCCTCCAAGCCTCCATGAATCCAAACAACAATAATGCCAAATGCTCACAAACATCTTACAGTAGAAGTGTGAGGCAAATAGAGATGCAGGGGGTCATCTTATGGCCTCAGGTTATGGTTAGAATAAGAAAAATCTTAAAAATAAAAAATAAACATGTTATTTTGGAGTCTGCATTCTTGTGGGTGTCTGCCACAGCTAACTCGACTGACTCGGGTTGCAACTCGATCAACTCGGCCGACTCGGCCAACTCGGCCGACTAAGTATAAAATCGGCCACCCAAGCCGAGTTGCAGGCCGAGTCAGCTCGACCGGGGGTCAACTCGGCCAACTCGGACTCGGACTCGGCTGGTTTTTAAAACACTGAGGAGGACAACCTTGTACAGGCAGAGCACCAAACTTGGACAACCGCAGATTCTTGATCCAAATCAGCACAGAGACACTAAAGAAAAAGGAAGAACACACAGGATAGACGTTGGGACATCAAGGAATAAGACTACCCTTAAGATAGGACAGCTTTGAACTGACAAATATGGGACTGCTATACAACAGGGACATGAAGAAACAGGGCGCAAAGAAAACAGTTGTACTATATTGAACATTTATTCCTGCAGGAGAGATCAGAGTACAAGTATAACTTAAGCATGCCTGACCCAACTCAAGACAAGCTCACACAGGCTAAGGTGCAAGACAGGAAGATGGAAGAAAATTAAGGAAAAATGGAAATGCAGGAGTTTCCAGATTTACTGCTCTGAAGAGAGAGAAACAGAACAACACTTCCTCCCCACCCCTGCAGATCATAGCAGCTTCAGAAAGGTGTCAATGTTGGAAGAGGGAAGATGGCTCACTGTGTTTAGGTTAACCAGAAGGATGATGTCACAAAGAGGGAATCACAATAATGCAATTCAAGAGGCAAACTCGTGGGAAAATACACAGGCCAAGCAGATATTCCCCAGGGGGCTCACTCAACTAAGTAACTCGGGGAATGTTGCTCAACCCCCCCTGATCGAAGGTTGTCTCCTTTTTCAACACCAGCAATCATTTACTTTCTTAGTTTGCATTCTTGTTCCTCATAGGTATTTGTTTGTAGCAATGTTGCACGACTCGTACTCGGCAAAGACTCGACTGGTATCTGACTCGTCGACTCGGGAAAGACTCGGGAAGACTCGGGACAGACTCGGCAAGACTCGGCAAATAGAAAAAAACTCAAAATATAGGAGACTTTAGACACATTAAAAAAATTTAACAAAGGACTTTTGATTTTGGAATATATACTAAGGGTTTACATTAAAACACATTTACAATTTTTTTCAATTAAAGGGTTCAAATTAAAACACATTTATATTAAGGGTTTACATTAAAACACATTTAGAATTATTTTTTATTTTAATTTAAAAAACTATATATATATATTATAATTTTAAGTTTGTTCCAATGAAATATAAATAAAAAATATGGTTAAAAATGTAGAAAAACTGAGTTTTACTGCTTGCTGGTTTAAATGAACATTTTGTGTTTTTCACTTCAGCAGGTTTTGCATAGGCTGAAAGCTACTTAAAAAATTTACTGAACAATTTTAAACACACAGTAAAAAAAAATAATAACAGGCTGAAAACAAATAGACAGTCACACCATAAATTTGACTCAGAGATTTTTGGCCAAATAAGCCCTGGAAAAACCCCCACGGGGAAAACCAGTCAGAGAGAGAGAGAGATTTATTTCTTCAGCAAAAATATAGGACAGAAATACAGTGAAAATACTACTTATCTCCACCACAGATTTTATCCCAAAATCTAGAAACTGTGCTCAGCAAAAACACCAGCCGTACACCTCAAATTCTGTGCCTAATAAATGCAAACCGTATAGCAATAAATGGCAGCCGTACCTCCTCGAAAACTGTGCAGAATTAATGCAGTCGTACCTCGATTTCTGTGCAGCACTTAAATGCTGGCCATACCTCGATTTCTGTGCAGCATTAAAGCAGGCGTACTCTACAGGCCGTACCACGATTTCCTGGGCATTAAATGCAAACCGTACAGTTCAATAAATGCAGACCGTACTCCTCGATTCCTGTGCAACCGTACCAGCAATAAATGAAGGTAAATGCTCCTCGATTTCTGTGCATTAAATGCTCCTCGATTTCTATGTGATCTCTCTTCTGGAAAATCGTACCCTTGCTCAGCTCTCTCTTCTTCTCTCCCAGCACTCTTCTCTTCTCCTGAAAAATGAAAAGTGAAAACCCTTTTGCCTCCCTCAGCCTTTTTGAGTAACCCTAAGTGAGTTTCTAATCCAACGGTGGAAAAGAAATCTAATCCACTGGATGAGAATCAATCAGAGTAAAAATCCCTTTTATATATTTCTCATAAATAAAATTACTCACTCACTTAAATTTATCAAAAAGTGACTTTATGGTTATAAAGTCTCATTAAGTGACATTTAATGTGAGGGTCACCTTTTTCCCTCTTTAAGTGACTTAGGCAAAATAAAGTCACCTAGGGAACATCTGCCTAGGTACAAAAACTAACACTCCCTCTTACCGAGGAAGGTGTTCCGTACCACTCCCAACTTATCTCTGAAGAAGACGAACTTACCCCTCCCCAAAGACTTCGTCAAGATATTAGCTACCTGCTCATCAGTGGAAATATGCCGAAGCTCAACAGCCCCTCTCTGAACGTAGTCTCGGATGAAATGGTATCTGATCTCTTTGTGCTTTGACCTGTCATGGAACACTGGATTCTCAGAGAGCTGAATGCAACTCTGATTGTCGCAGTAGATCACCATAGGCCTAAGCTCCTGATCAAACAAATCTACCAAAAGCTTGCGAAGCCACAGTGCTTCACAAGTAGCCTGACTGGCTGCCATATACTCAGCCTCAGCAGTAATCAATGCAACGGACCTCTGTTTCCGGCTGAACCACGACACTGTTGCCGAGCCCAAACTGAAACAACAACCGGAAGTGCTCTTCCGATCCCGCACGCAACCTGCCCAGTCTGAATCTGTAAACCCAACCAAGCCAACTCCATCCGAACCCCTGTAGTCCAGACCATAGTCCACTGTCCCTGCAAGATATCTCAAAATGTGCTTTGCAGCTGTCCAATGCACACTCTTAGGCTCAACCATGAACTGGCTAAGAGTGTTCACCGCAAAACACAAGTCTGGCCTGGTGTTGACCAGATACTTCAACGACCCAATAAGCTGACGATATATAGTGGGATCCACCAACTTGCCCTCGGAAGCATGGAGTTGCTTCCAGTTGGTGATCATAGGTGTAGACATAGGCCTGCAGTCCTCCATCTGGAATCTCCTCAGAATATCAGCTGCATACTTTCCCTGTCCAAGGAAAATATGCCCAGGCTCCTGCCAAACCTCCATCCCCAAATAATAGTGCATCAGCCCAATATCGGTCATCTCGTACTCCGAAGCTAGGTCTCTCTTGCAATGTGCAATGAGACGCTCAGCACCTGTGATGAACAGATCATCAACATACAACAAAAGAATGAGCGAATCTCCCCCAACCACAATGAAGTAAAGGTTGGGATCAGCCTCACTCTTTTGGAATCCCATCGATGTCAGATAATCATCAATCCTGGAGTACCAAGCTCTAGGAGCTTGCTTCAGTCCATACAAGGCTTTCTTCAACCTGCACACATGAGAATCTCTCCCATGGATCTCGAATCCCTGTGGCTGCTCTAAGTAAACCTCTTCCTGCAGAAGACCATTGAGAAATGCGGTCTTCACATCCATCTGGTGGATCTTCCAACCCATCTCTGCTGCTATAGAAATCACTGCCCTGATAGAGGAATAACAAGCAACTGGAGCAAAAGTCTCATCATAGTCGACTCCCTCAACCTGTGAGAAACCCCGCGCCACAAACCGAGCCTTGTACTTCTCTACACTGCCATCTGCAGCATGCTTTACCTTGTAAAGCCATCTGGAAGTCACAACTGACTTCCCCTCCGATCTCGGTACTATCTCCCAAGCATCATTCTTCATGATGGAATGGTATTCTTCCATCATGGCATCTCTCCATACCAAATGCTGGGAAGCCTCCTCAAAAGTGGATGGCTCAGAGTCACGAAGGCATGCAACAAGAGCCATATCTCCTCTGTCCGGCACCACACCAAGCCTTTCAGGCTCCACTACTGTCCTGATCCTCTCCTGAGGTCTGCCAAATGCCTCTGCTTCCTTCAAGGTCTCCTAAAGCCACTTAGGCTTCCTCTTCCTTGAAGGCTGCTCCTCCTCATCTGAGGAAGTCCCTGTACCTGAAGGTCCAAAACCCCGAGGACCAGTAACAGATGAACCTGTGCATGCCGATGCCGTAATCTGTG
>LPNX010507215.1:601958-640015 GCA_001517045.1 Pseudotsuga menziesii | reverse complement strand
GCACACCCCAAGACCCCTGTCCTCTATGGTGGAAACTGATACAAGGTTCTTTTTCAGCCCTGGGACATACAACACATCCCGCAAAGTCATGGGACTCATAGACTCCCTCTAAAATGTGATGGTCCCCCGACCAACAGCTCTCACAACGGTGTTGTCTCCAAGGAAGTAGATGAGGTGGATGGACCCCCCTGATGTCCTGGCAACAAAGAATGCTCACTGTCAAGATCCATATCTGTGCTGGTAGCCAGAGAGACTCTCTCTCTCTCTATCTGCCCAGCATACAGGGAAAACTCCCTCTGGAATGCAACACTAAACTCATCAACCTCTGCTGAGGCTGCAGTCTGCTGACCCTGCCCCTTCTTCTTCTTCTTGCTTGGACACTGTGACGCATAGTGTCCAAACGCCTGACAAGCATAGCACTTGATTTTACTCAAGTCCTTCTTCTGCCCACTCTGCTGCTGCTGCTTGGCCCCACCCTTCTTGGGACCCTTCTTCTTCTTACCCTTGGCTGCCAAAGCCACATCCTCATCATCAGCCCCTCTCTGAGAAGTACTACCCTGTACAAGACCTCTCCTGGTCTCCTCCTGCACAAAGTCGTCCCAAAGCCTCTCCCAGTCAGGTAGGTTCTCTCTGCCCACTATAGCCTGCACAAAAGCACTCCAGGACTTTGAAGCCCCATTCACTGCGGTGTGGACAAGTTCTGTAGGGGCAACCTTCTCCCCAACTGCTGCAAGTTCATCCCGAACTGCAGAAATCCTAGTAAGGTAAGCTGTGACTCCCTCACCCCCATTCATCCTGATACTCTTGAGTTTTTCTCTGAGGACCATTTTCCTGTTCTCATTAGAACTCTCATACAGACTGATCAAGGCTGTCCACATCTCATGAGCCTTGTCCTTTCCTGAAATGTGAGGGATAATGTGATCTTTAACCGCATCAAGAATAATTCTTCTAGCTTTGCAGTCCTTCTTATTGAAGGCTGATAAGGCTGCTGCATCTGTAGATGCAGGAATGGTGATCGGATTTGCAGTAGTGTTCCTCACTATTTCCGGCCACAACTCATTCTCTTCTAGTAACAACAAAATTCTGGCCTTCCACGGCACAAAATTCCCTGTCCCATCCAACCTATCCTCCAATCTAAGTCCTGTAGCCATCTCAACAACAACTCAACAAGGTGCTGTTCACTGACAGAAGTAAAAGAACAAAAATTTCTGAATTCTGGAAATTACTATGTGTCTGCAAAAATCACTGTTTTCTGCCCCCTTTGCTCTGATACCATGTAGAAAAACTGAGTTTTACTGCTTGCTGGTTTAAATGAACATTTTGTGTTTTTCACTTCAGCCGGTTTTGCATAGGCTGAAAGCTACTTAAAAAATTTACTGAACAATTTTAAACACACAGTAAAAAATAATAATAACAGGCTGAAAACAAATAGACAGTCACACCATAAATTTGACTCAGAGATTTTTGGCCAAATAAGCCCTGGAAAAACCCCCACGGGGAAAACCAGTCACAGAGAGAGAGATTTATTTCTTCAGCAAAAATATAGGACAGAAATACAGTGAAAATACTACTTATCTCCACCACAGATTTTATCCCAAAATCTAGAAACTGTGCTCAGCAAAAACACCAGCCGTACACCTCAAATTCTGTGCCTAATAAATGCAAACCGTACAGCAATAAATGGCAGCCGTACCTCCTCGTAAACTGTGCAGAATTAATGCAGTTGTACCTCGTTTTTTGTGCAGCACTTAAATGCTGGTCGTACCTCGATTTCTGTGCAGCATTAAAGCAGGCCGTACCACGATTTCCTGGGCATTAAATGCAAACCGTACAGTTCAATAAATGCAGACCGTACTCCTCGATTCCTGTGCAACCGTACCAGCAATAAATGAAGGTAAATGCTCCTCGATTTCTGTGCATTAAATGCTCCTCGATTTCTGTGTGATCTCTCTTCTGGAAAATCGTACCCTTGCTCAGCTCTCTCTTCTTCTCTCCCAACACTCTTCTCTTCTCCTGAAAAATGAAAAGTGAAAACCCTTTTGCCTCCCTCAGCCTTTTTGAGTAAAACCCTAAGTGAGTTTCTAATCCAAAGGTGGAAAAGAAATCTAATCCAATGGATGAGAATCAATGAGAGTAAAAATCCCTTTTATTTATTTCTCATAAATAAAATTACTCACTCACTTAAATTTATCAAAAAGTGACTTTATGGTTATAAAGTCTCATTAAGTGACATTTAATGTGAAGGTCACCTTTTTCCCTCTTTAAGTGACTTAGGCAAAATAAAGTCACCTAGGGAACATCTGCCTAGGTACAAAAACTAACAAAAAATAAATAAAAACTATTTTATTTTATAAAAAAATTGTTTAAATAAGTTTTGGTTTGGTGGGTTAGTTTCAATAGTTAAATCCAATAAAATGTAAACTTAAAATTTAAGTGGTTGGTTTTGTAAATATTTTAAGTTTTTCTTAATAAATATCGTAAACTTCACTCAATAAGGTTAAATGATTTTTAATAAACCATAAAATAGTATTATTTCAAAAACAAAAAATAAAATCATTATATCTATTAATATGTTATTATTTTAAATGTTTTACTAATAATAAGATTTAGCATTATATAAGTTTTTAAGTTTTTAATAAAGGTCCATTTTTTTATTAATAGTTTCAGAAATGGATTTTTAACCACAAACTAACTTTAATTTGAAATATATTAACATGAAGATTACAATTATAAATTATAATATAATAATATGTTATATAAAATAATCCTATATAATATGTTATATAAAAAAACCAAAAAAAGTTACGCTCTCCTCCCTTTGTTCCGTTTGAAACATTCGCTTAGGGAAAGACGTGTGTGGGGGGCCGATTACTTGACAGGTATGGACAGGAATAGAACCCGACTGTCTGCTTAAAGAAAATCCTGCGAAATTGAAGGCCGCATCCATTTTCGTCGGGTCTGTTTGTGCTTTTTGGGTAGTCCGAGCGAGTCACCGGCGACTAACCCGCGAGTAACTGGCGAGTCTTTTGATTTTGGCGAGTTTTGCTGAGTTGGCGAGTCTGTCCCCGAGTTTCAACCGGTTACTCGTTTTCAGCACTGACTCGGGCAGACTCGCGAGTACCCGCGAGTCTTGGCCGAGCCGTGCTTCACTGGTTTGTAGATCTAGAAAGGTGGGCTGTCTCAAGCTGTAACTCTTCTGCCTCATAGAATCCTGATCCCATGGATGTTTTAGTAAAGTCTATCTATCTATCTTAAATGACCGATGTTACAGTTAGATGTTAAGGATAGGGGTTTGGTGTTTAAACCACCATAACCACCAAAAGGTATTATAAATTATAATGAGACATAATACAAAGGTGCAAGAGAGATGTATTGCAGAATTTATTATAAAGGCTTTCATTATTTTCTCTCTCCACTGTTGTTTGTGTAAATATGTACACCCTAATTTCTTAGGGGGGATGATGTTTTAAAGCATGCATTATTTAGTGTACTGCTCATAAACTATATATTATATGCAAGCTAACCACTGTACTTTGAAAGCTATACTAACTGTAAATTGTCTAATTGGCAATGCTCTTTCATCTCAGACAAGTGCGGGCTCCAGGGAAGAGTTCATATTGTACAAAGAATAAAACACAGTGCAAGGACATAAAGATGTACGGTACAGTTCAAAGCATTCTAAATGTTTAAGTTCAAGAATATTTTTCATATTATATAATATAAGACAATGCCAGTCATGCTATTTTATTTTAGATAACTAATGGTGTTTTTGTTTTCATAATAACAAAGCATCCACAAGAAACCAATGGTGTATGCATCTAAAGGAAGTCTCGCCTTCCCAAGATGCATACCAATTCAAGTTAGGACTCAACCACAGAAGTGGTTTCAAGTAAAGTTGCCTGGTTAATAGTAAGAAGCCTTCAATAAAATAATTACCAGATTCTATTCGAATTTAGGTTAAAATAAACTGTTATTGACCAAAGCAGGAAATAATTTACCTGTAGATCATTGCAAAGCAAGCTGATACCATCTGCCATAATCATATCTGTGTAAGGATCTGCACAGAAGAAGTGTATAACTGATGTCATGTTACAAACAAATGTCAACAAAATAAAAACATTTTCAAAATTTACAAATTGATATATATGTGCATTCACCAGCATAGATCCAAATCCTAGGCTCTATCAAGCGCCGAGAGGGATCAAATCTTTGGTGGTGCAAACCTCTTCTTAAGTATTGCACTCAACTATCAGTTTTGGTGTGCTTCAGACCAAAAGACACTTTTATTTAAGGTCGACATATAATATTTTTATTATTAATATTTAATACTATTTATGGCCGACATATAATATTTTTTATTATTTTTTATTTTGTTAGAAATAAACAATACAACATCTCCCCCATACATGGTTTTAAAACCACGTGCAAGGCCCTCCTAAAACCATGGGTTGTTTAGGAAGCCTTGCACATGTCTTAAAACCATTTGCAACGACCTCCTAAACCATGTACAATAAAACCATGGGTTGTTTAGGAGGCCTTGCACATGGTTTTAAAACCATTTGCAAGGCCCTCCTAAACCATGTACAATAAAACCATGTGTTGTTCAGGAGGCCTTACACATGGTTTTAAAACCATGCGCACAACCAACATTTTTTTTGCGGATAATTTAATTTTTTATTTTTTATTATTTTGTTAAGTAGGAACATTACAACATCTCCCCCATATTGTGTTGTTTTTCTGACTAACAATTTTTTTGGCCGATAATTAAATTTTTTATTTTTTATTATTTTGTTCGGTAGGAACATTACAACATCTACCCCATATTAGGTTGTTTTTGTGGCTGACATTTATTTTGGAGGATAATTAAAACTTTTATTTGTTACATAACGTTACAAGATCTCCCCCATACTGGGCTGTAGAGCGCCTCTCGGCGCAATTATACTAGCATAGATCCATTTTAAACCTAGATCTATCAAGCACCGAGAGGGATCCAATTTATTGAAGTGTAATTTTTTTACCATTTGGATCCCTCTTTACTTGATAGATCTAAGTTTAAAATGTATCTATGCTAATTTATTTATTTATTTATTTTTATTTTTTAAATCGATATATAATTTATATTTTCATTTTTTTTTTTAATATTTTTTATTTATGTGCGGTAGCATAAATTTGGGTTTAAAATGGATCTATGCTAGTTTTTTTTTTAAGTCAATATATAATTTATATTTTTCATTTTTTATTTTTTAATATTTTTTATTTATGTCAGTTAGCATAATGTGACTAACGTGACAGGATTTCCCCCATACTGAGCTGGAGAGCACCTCGCTTCTCTCGGTGCAATAACATCCGACATGCCTTCTATGCATCAATTATTTAAGGACAACCATCTCTTCCACTAAACTAGAGATAACATATAATCTGTGGTCTATGTTTACAAATCCACCTGCCTGACTTTGTTTTTAAATAACTTGGTTACAAAAAAATCCTTGAAGTCTTGCTAATCACATTTCATGTTGGGCTGTGCTCTAGCAATACATTTGAGTACTTGTGATGAAGATGACGCAAGTTTAAAATCCCAGAAGGTGCCATTTCCATATTTAATGCCATTGTTATCTAAGAATGGAAGGGAAGGACAAAATTTCCATGAAATAACATGGATCACACAAACCCTTGAAATGTCCTCTTCCAACATTGCTGTGCAAAAACACAGGTAGAACACATTCAGCACAAAACAAAAGTCCATTTCTCTTTTACATCAAAAAGGGGTAAAGGTGAGAGTGGTCACAGCACACTCCAATGTGAAGGATGTCTCCATATCTATCTTTTTCATCTTCAAATCCATTATATCTGCTTCAACTAAATAAATTAGTTTAAAACTTTAAATGTTTAAAAATTTAGGAATTCAAAAATAATGCATTTGTGGGAAATCTAATCTGTCAAAAGTGATTTGCTACCTTGGTTTTGTGGCTAATCCTCATGGGCGTCTCCTCTTGGTGGTTAAATTACGTTATCTAACATTTTTTGCAAGTCCTGATGAGTTTTCAGGTCTGATTTTAGCAGGTACAGCAATCCAAATCCAAGTTTAATAGGAACTACAAGCTAAGAACAAGGCCTACCACCAGCCCTAGTCACTTGGGCCTCTATCTAGCGGCTTGAATTGGTGTTTTTGTGATTTCTGGAGGCTGGTTAGGACATAAATCAGGTCTGCAGATTCAATAGCAGCCATCATTTGGCCCACTTTCCAAGGTCTATATGCAATTTGGAAACATCTTCAACATGCCATGTGTCCAAAGACATCATTGGCCGCTCTCTTGCACATTTATCAACATTGTTAGGGCTGTTACTTGCCCTCAACAAGATCTAGTACATCATTTCCAGATATGATTTCTATCCCTGATTGCTTGGCACACATTCCTAGGTAAGTGGGGCTTGCTTTAAGTAGTTTTCAGCTGTCTGTTCAGCACATTTTGCAAGCTGTCCTCTCATAACAACAGCAAGCCTTTTGTCATATGCTCTAATTTTGTGCATTTATTATTCTAACCCATATCCTCTTAAAGTACCTGGTAAATGTCTTGTATTCATTGCTTTGACTCCATTAGGCACTGATCTTTGTTAAGATGTTGCCCGTGAGGTATTCTTGTATTGTCTGATTGGTTTGCAAATCTGCTTCACATACATTAGGGACTCTCCCTTGGCCTCTATAAGTTGGCCTAAAGTGAAGGAGTTGTGTTGTGGTGACATTAATGCAATTCCTATTGTGCTTACCCTCATAGCACCACAATTCGGGAATTTCATCGAGGTGCTATTTTGAGCGGTAACACTTGCCATGGACATGATGAAAGTGGCTTACATTTTTCTCATGGTGATCATAGTATGGATATGACTTATTGGCATTTTGTTAATGATCCTATTTACGACTCTTCTAACGAGGGAAGTGTAGGTTTTGAAGACCTCGATGAGCATATTGATGGGGAGGATTCTCATGATCATTGTCAGGCATGTGTATCCACTCATGATAATGTTGTAGTGTTGTTTCAGGAGCTTCCTTGCGCAAATTTGAGTCAGAAATGTTCTCCTTCTTGGGCATTGATACTGCATCCTTTGGAAAGGAGCATCTGACAAGTGGCATATGTTGGGGTATGAGATAAGCAGGTAATAGAAAGAGTATGTGAATGCTACCTTCCTTGGTTGCAAAGAAGCTTTGTCATGCTGCCTGCAGGAGGGTTTTATATGACACATATAAACAAGGCCTAAGGGGCAATCAGCCATAGACTCCATATGCCCTGGGGATTTAGTCTTCAAAGTCCCCCCATCAGCCATTAAAACTATAATATGATGACTTCAAGTTTTGCTAGTGATAACTCTTCAAATCACCACTGGAAAAATAATATATATATATAATTTTTCCTTCTTTGCTTTTTTAATTTTTAGAGAGCAGAAAAGTGGTAAATAGAAGCAGCAATCTTTTCTGGTGAAAAATGGACAGGTGGTAAAACAAATTGGACCTGGAAGCTTTGATACAATTTGTAGAATAACAGAGACTTGCTTCAATCTGTTAGGATATTGAGTTATAAGGTAAATAGCCAGAAAAAAAAAATATTATTGAAAGAAAAAAAGGAATATATAAATAATGAATAGATAAGACAACTTAGCGGCTATATATTTCGTTATCTTGCTATCCAGTAAACGAATGACTCATGCTTGTGAGATGACGTTAATAAAAAATCATTGTTATAAATTTTATCATCATGATTATGTCTTCACTAGTTACTTAATGAAAAACTTATACAATGTACTGAAACAAATTTAGATCACAAGAAAAAACAAATATCCACAAGGTTTAGGTACCTTTATACAGCTTATAAAGCTCATCAAGATGTCGTGAATCAGGGATGGATCTTATCTGTGGCTGGCTGTAAAAGAGGTCAAAAGCCCCTTCAAGATTCCAATCACTTGCTTTTAATGCTTGAAGAGCAAATTTTTCACTGCATCCAAGAAAAGAAAGATTTTATATTGTAAAATGAATACCAAAATGCCGAGAATGAATAGTGCCCTATGTAGCCAACTTAGCAGACAACAGAGATCGGCACATGGAGAACAAAATTAATTTTTGTATTTTAATGCTAAACAACAGTCAATGACCATTGAATCAGAGCAACATATTTTTTGGATGTCAAACCTACATCTAAAATTATACTGTTTTCCCTCAGCAAAAGCTGGCAGTAAAAGTATCATTTTGATCCAATAGACTGCTGAAGACCTTTGAGTAATGTTCGAATGGAGAGTCGTAAGAATATAATCATATCAAAGTTGGCAAACTATCAGGCAACTCTGCAAAAAAAATATGCAAGTCCTTCGTGCAAAGGAAATGTTTGGTCAATAAAAGCAATTATAATTGGATTATGCCTTATGATTCAGGACATCTCACTCTCATCCATCTTAGTTAAATGGTTACCAGTTGGTCACAAAATTGACACTAGTACCATATTTAAAAAAATACTGGATAAGGGATATTTTATTATTTTTCTTATGTTAAATAGGGGATCTTGCCTGTAAATCTATGACATGACAACATTGTTTATAAGCTCCACAAATAAAAGAAAAACAGGCACATCCTGTCAGAAATGCTATTGGAAGGTTGTACCGCTCATAGATTGTTTACCTACCAGACACCATATCTGTAGAGTAAGTAGGGAAAATACAATCATAGGTTAGAACCAAGAACGAATAACTCTAGAAACTACATTTCATTGTCTTCCTCACCATACTTCAGCAGGGAACCAAACTTACTAGATGTTGCAACAACAATAACAGAAAAAAGACAGACCCTACTAATAATGGGGAAAACCTAGTTTACAGGGAAACTCAGGGCTAATTAGATACTCAAATAAAAGAATAATTTCACTTTTTACCAGGGTTGTAGCTGTCCTTAGTTGCTGAAGCTGACTGAGGTGGTAAAGCCCTGCAAACAATGTGGACCAGCATGCCAGATACTGAAAACTACCACAAGCTCAAAGCACTAATAGAGGTTGGTGTGGAAGGGCTTATAATATGAAATTTGAATACCAGAGGAAGATGCCCAACCACAGCCCAACTAGATAATGCAGATAGCTAAGAGGAGGCTAGGTGTGACAAGGAGAGCAGAGCTGAGTCAACTTTATAAACCATACCAGTTGCCAATGAAACAGATCCAAGGGGGATCCAATGGTAGTCTCCACGTCAGCTAGGGAGTGTTAATAAAAGACCTGCCACATTGATGGCTCGGCACAATGAAGGAATCAATGGTGATTGCAGGTGAAGACGGTGAACTCAGTCAATGAGGGGATGAAGATGGCATCACGAACAAATGAACAGAGGTGAGATAGATGGGGAAATCATGTTTCTAAATGTGCAGAAAGTATATCCATCATAACAAGAAATGGGCAGATATTTCCAGAAGAGGGCAGAAGTAATCTGGAGAATATAACGAGTTCCATATCCTCAGAGAGAAAGCAGTAACTGACGGTTCATGCGGAAGAATTCTCTGATTGACAAAATCAGAAAGAATCGTCCTCTCATCTTTGTTGAGTGATGGGGACGGCAACTAGTTTGCAATCTGGGTATGAAGACAATGAGGATTGAGGAGAACAGTCTGTCTAGCCTGAATCTTCTATGACCAGCAAGGGAAGCAGCCTAGCAGGGGGCAGGGAGGAAAACATCCTATATCAAAAAGAGGAGGCCAGCCAAATCACAGAAGCAGTAGGGTGGCCGTAAAGGGAGAACAGAGCAAGAGGAGCCAGCCTCCCAGCAAGAAATCAGAGAGTGTGAGAACCAAGCCAATCCTGGTACTCAGAGCATACATAAGTCTATAAGGCAGACTTTGCTGATCGTCACCCCTCTCCAATCCAGGCCAGGATTGAAGAGTTATGTCATATAAGAGAGAGAAATGGGCTACGGCTGAGGAAGGTGGCCGACCCAGTGCATCAGTTTTCTAGCCCTAGAACCCCCAAGATATACAGTGCAAGAGAAATGGCTTCAAGGATACCATAGACTCCGAGCGGGCAGTAAACGGCATTGAGAATGTGGCCAACAAAAAAAATGTAAAGGGTTATGGGTATTCTGGAGGATATGCAGGCTACCACATAGTAACCTGGCAGCTCCAACCAGCCAGCAGGAGAAATGTCAAATCTTCTCATGCAGAAAAACTACTCCTTGGAGGCCATATGGAGACCTTGATAATTAACTGGCAAGTGATATGTGAGCCTTTGTCACTGATACTCATTGCAATATTCTGGAGGAGTCGTCCTCTATTATTTCTTTCTCAGGAGTCAGTATCAACTATGACAAGAATCATTACATTTCGATAGCTTATTGAGGATGTGCTTTTGGGATTTTTGCAACATGCATGATGCAACCAAAGCTTGGTTTATAGCATGGTGTCTTCTCAAGATAATATATACAATCCATTTTCAAAGTATCAAGTAATTTTCAAACTCATTTTTTAAGTACTGCAATAATTATGGGTGAAGACAACATTGTTAAAAATTATTGAAAGTAGCTTTTGCATGATACCCATATAAGCAAATGGATGTAAATATAAAAGGGTAACTTTTTGCATTACAATTGATATTCATATATGCATGGTATGTATAGCCCCGATAATTGTCCTTCCATGTTAGGTTTTGAATTTGAGGAGCAAAATGTCGATTTGTCAGCAATGATCATGTTGGTTACAGTTATGTGATTGGCATTGAGGTCATTTATGGCAAAAATGGATTGCTAAATCTTGGTGCATGCTTATGAAAGGTTAGCATGAGAATGAGGTTCCCTAGTTTATATTGATCCATGGTTATAATAAGAGTTCAACATTATCACTATTGTCATATAGCACTCACTTATCCCAAATTTGTGATGTTATATTTTGTCATACAGTCTACTTTGCAGTATATTTTCTTTTGTCTTATCACATTGTAACAACTCTGTTTGTAACTTTGTTGTATAAGAGGGTTATAAAGTTAAGTTAAAAGGCCATTGGTTGTGAAAAAGATTGTTGCTTCACAAACCATCATATAAATGCAACCTCGATGTGTATAACAGGAACCCCTTTTAACAAATGGAGTTAACATCGTGAATGAAAGTAATCATTGATCCCAGAATGCATCAAAGATAAACTAAGTCCATGGTTGTTAAAGTCATGCTAATGAGAGGTTCACAAAGAAATTATCCAAGTATGGACACATGTAAACCCCGCCATGACATTGAACATGGTTTGAATAGTTGGTTACTCAAATATGCTAATTAGTTTCATGATGTTCATATCTTGTTGTAAATTCTAAGTCAATATATGCTAGTTTGGTGTTCATCTTTTTGCCAATGTATATTTGATATATGATTTTTTCTATCTAAGCTAGCTAAACATTTATGCTGTGCCATATATTACCAATTGTGTATGTCAAACCAAAATCATATATTGCAATTGATGTTGTAGTTTTCTAGCTCTGCTAGTGCACTTCACCTTTGAAGCAAATTGGTATCAAAACACTATTTTGTACATAAATCTAGAAGTTTTTATGTAGTGTAGGTAGAGACTCATTCTCAGGCAAAGAGATGAAGAACAAATTGCAGAGTCGCATTCAAATGCTTGAGGAAGGAAATGTCATTCTCACTAGCAAAATCAAGAACATGGATGAACAAATGACAAATATCACTCACTACAGACTATGATAACCTCCATTGCAAAACTGCAGAAGAGTGTTCCCTAGAAAAACCCTATAGTAATCTAACATGAAATCGAGTAGTGGAATGGGAGGAGCTTCACTGTAGAATTTGAAAAGTTATCTTCAAGTGGAAATCAAGGCAACCACCTTATGACAGCTAAATGGACATCATGCGACTCAGTGATTGGCTAAGGCAAACAGATCATAATTATGAAACACAAAAATATACAAATGAAGGAAAAGTTGTCATTCCAAAAATACACATGCACATAGAAGCTATTGTATGGTGGGAGAATTTTTGTGACCACAAATAAACCACTAATTAAGAAAACTACAACACCTCTTGCAATCACACACCAGCTTTTCAAGCCTGAATACAAATCAAGAGTCCGAGAGCTTAATTTTGTTTGAAATTGCACATAATCACAGTTGGACAGTAGAACAACAAAGACACAAGACATTATGTGGTAAAACCGTCAAAAGGAAACTGTAATATAAAAAAAAAACTGTATTTCTTAATAAACCATGTCTGATGATGATTCCATTACAAGGAATTCCCGATCATATAAATATCTAATCGGGCATCGTGAAGTGCCATTTCATTAGGTCACATCTTTTAAATAATTGTTTAATTATAGTTAATATATAATTATTTTATTCTATTGTAATATATTTCAACGTTTCTTTTATATATTTGTATTTTATTTATTTTATGTATAACATTGCCCTCTTCTTTTAAAATGCTTTGTCCTCAAAGCAAGGTAACGACAGATATTGCTGACGGAACATAGTCTTCTTTCTCTAATATCGATGACAGCCTCTAGTTCTAAAACAAGTTTCCCTTCTTCATCCAAGATAGGAAGTGTAGTCTGAGCAGATTGATGTTGACCCAATAACTTTTTAAGATTCGAAACATGAGAAACGTTGTGAATTCGACTCTTATCTGGTAACTTCAATTCATATGCTACGGGACTAATCTTTCGGGTAATTTGATATGGTCCATAAAAGTTAAAATTTGGGAACCAATTTATTCTTTCCTTGTTGCTTAAGTGACAATTGCTTATATGGCTGAAGTCTCACAAATACCCAATCTGCCACTTCAAACTCTCGTTTTGTTCTATGTTGATCTGCCTGCTGCTTCATACGATTTTGTGCCATAGTTAAATTATCCTTGAGTACTTGCATTACTCACTAATTTTCTTCGAGTTAACTTTTTACTGCAAGTACTTTTGCATCACCTTGAACGAGTTCCTTCCGTCTTGAAGGTGCATGACCATACAATGCTTGGAAAGGTGTCATTTTGGCTGACATATGATAGGTGGAGTTATACCACCATTCTGCAAGATGTAACCACTATAACCATTTGTTCGGCCTGTCAATGACGAAACCACGAAGATAGGCTTCCAAACATTTGTTAACAACTTATGTTTGGGGATGATAGGCTGAGATCATGTTAAGAGTGATCCCAATTTGTTTGCAGAATTCCTTCCAAAAATTGCTTGTGAATTTGGTATCTCTATCACTAATATTGAATTTTGGAAATCCATGTAATTTGTAAATATTTTTACAAAATACTTTAGCAATTTGTATAGCGAAGTAAGTTTTCTTAATACCCATAAAATGTGCATATTTCGTTAATTGGTCCACTACCACGAAGATTTTGTCCTTGCCTTCGGATAAGGGTAATCCTTCAATAAAATCCATGGAGATTTCCTCCCACTTCTGGTTTGGAATGTGAAGTGGGTGGAGTATCCCTAAAGTCATTACATTTTCACTTTTGTTTCTTTGACAGGTGTCACACTCAGCTACATACTTTTGAATGTCTTTGTACATCCCCTTCCAATAGAAGGATCGCCGGCATTGTAATAAGATTTGAAAAAAACTACATGTCCAGTTGCGGGGGAATCACCTGATTCTATCAGTGTACACCTTAGTCTTAAACCTGGATGTTGGGCTTACGTAGATCCTTCCTTTATACCAAAGGTTGTCATTCATCCATTCGAATTTTGGACCTCAATTATTATCATTGATTAAGGCACATGTGTTTGGATCCTTGGCATATTCACCTTGGATTTCATCCAACCAATCGAGAATTGCAACTGAAATCGCATAGGCCTTGACTTCTTCATCTTTTTGGAAGAGGGCATCAGCAACTACATCGTCCTTTTATCTCTTATGCAGTATCTCGATGTCAAAGGTAGTAATTTTTCTATCCATTTATGTTGTTCGGTTGACAATGTTTTTTGTTGTAAGAGATATTGAAGACTATTGTGAACTGTTATTATCAAGATTTTGCTCCCTAGAAGGTATTGTCGCCATTTTGCTAGAGCGTGTATAATGCCCAGCATCTCCTTATCATATGTGGACTATAGACTCTCTCTTGTTGAGTTTCCGACTTTCGAATGTTATTGGTAACCTTCTTGCATCAAGATTGCTCCTATCCCGAATCCTGAAGCATCATACTCAACCACAAAGGGTTTTGTGAAATTCGATGTCGCTAATACTAATGTTGATGACATGATGTTTTCCAATGCCTCAAAACATTTTTCAACTTCATCTTTCCATCGAAATGAATTTTTCTTCAAAAAATCTAGTAGAGGGGCGGTTTTATGGGCATAATTCTTCACAAATCTTAGATAGTATCCTGACAAGCCTAGAAATCCTCTTAATTTCGATATGTTATCTGGTTTGGGCCACCCGATGATTGCCTTGATCTTACTTGGATCAACTTTGGCTCCTTCCGTCAATATTACATGCCCTAGATAGTCCACTTCTTTTCCAAAAGTGCATTTTGACATTTTTGCAAAAAATTGTTGTTCTTCCAAGATGGTGAGTACTTGATCTTAGTGTCGGATATACTCTCTCCATATTTTTCTATGTATGAGGATATCATCAAAAAATACTAATACAAACTTTCGCAAATATGGCTAGAACAATTCGTTCATTACGGCTTGAAAAGTGGTTGGAGCCTTAGTTAATACGAAGGGCATTACTTTGAACTCATAATGGCCCTCATGAGTACGGAAAGCAATTTTTGCTATGTCTTCTATTCTAACCTTGATTTGGTAATATCCTGATCTCATATCTAATTTTGAGAAGTACTTAGCTCCATGGAGTTCCATCTCATCGATGAATGGGATAGGGAATTTATTCTTGATTGTCATCTTGTTCAGACCTCTGTAATCTATGCACAACCTTTAAGATCCATCCTTCTTTCTAACTAGCACCACCGGATCTGCATAAGGACTTCTGCTCTTTGAAATAACTCCACATATTAACAAATCTTGGGTCAACCTTTCGATCTCTGTTTTATGGCAATGGGGATATTTGTACGTTTTGATATTGACAGGTTTTGCCCTTGGTTCTATCTCAATTATGTGCTCAATCTTCTTGTTTGGTGGGAACTCCATCGGAAGCTCTTGGAACACCTTGTGGTGTTTTTGGATTAGCTCTTGTATCTCTGGTCTTTTGTAGTCATCCCCTTCACATGTTAGCGACTCCATCTCTTGACATTGAATTATGTAAGCAGGTGCTCCTTTCCGAATTAGCCTTTCCATCTGATGCGATGTAACTAATTGAATTTGGGGTGGTTAGAAACTGTACAATTTGTACTTCTTTTCTAGCCATTTGAACATGATGAAGTGTTCTTGATGGTTAGCAGAGTAAGTACCCAAAGTTTGCAACCATTGGATTCCCAATACAAAGTCTATTCCTCCAAGAGGTACTGCAAAGAAATCGAATTCTAGGTTATACTCTTGCATATGTAATTTAACCTTGTGATATTTTCCCACATTTTCAATCTTCTTGCCATCTACTACCATATAACCTTCATGTTAGGCAATGGGAAAACAAATAAGTTGAAAATCTCAACAAGATTAACATTAATAAAGTTATGGGTACTGCCAATATCTATGAGAATCGAGACATTGTTATTTTTTTTATGTTCGTCCACCTGATGCGATGTAACTAATTGAATTTGGGGTGGTTAGAAACTGTACAATTTGTACTTATTTTCTAGCCATTTGAACATGATGAAGTGTTCTTGATGGTTAGCAGAGTAAGTACCCAATGTTTGCAACCATTGGATTCCCAATACAATGTCTATTCCTCCAAGAGGTACTGCAAAGAAATCGAATTCTAGGTTATACTCTTGCATTTGTAATTTAACCTTGTGATATTTTCCCACATTTTCAATCTTCTTGCCATCTACTACCATATAACCTTCATGTTAGGCAATGGGAAAACGAATAAGTTGAAAATCTCAACAAGATTAACATTAATAAAGTTATGGGTACTGTCAGTATCTATGAGAATCGAGACATTGTTATTTTTTTTATGTTCGTCCAGCTTCAGTGTTTGTGGTTGGGATATCCCTATAATGGCGGCTAATTATATGTTTGTGTATCATCTTCTAGTTCTAAGTGGCAGTCATGTTGATTTCCTGTATCATCCTCACTTGATTCTTCACCTTCCGAGTCTTTTTCTTCTTTGACTTCGCAAGCATACAGCTTTTGGGGATTGCTCCTTTGCAAACATCTATGCTTAGGATCCCATTTTTCTCCACCATATTTGCATTTTCCTTCCTTCATCCTCTGGGCTTCTAAACTTGGTTTTGCTCTTTCCCTTAGATGCGGCAGTGTATATCTTGAAGTTCCCATATTCGTTGATTGGGGAGGCTTCCTCTTGGAGTAGTTTTTGTCGAAGCTAATCTGAGGAGATCTTTTGAATTCGTTCTCAATGATCTTGGCCTTACGTCTTGTCTTTTCCATGGTAGAAATGTTATGTAATTCCAACTCATCCCGAATGTGCGGTTTTAGTCCATGTGTGTATGTTTGCAGGCGTTGGTTATCAGTTAGTTCTGGAATTCTAGTTGCCAAAGCTTCCCATTCACATGTGTACTCATCTACACTGCCTTTTTGCTGCAATCTGGTGATCTTGACAAAGAAGTCTCTCTCGGTTATGCCTTGAAACCTTTTAAGAAGATCGTTCTTAAAGTTATTCCAACTAAAGGAACAAACACTGCTTGTAGTCTGCCACCACATGTACTAATTGCATGGCAACGTATTTAATCTTCAAACTATCGTAGTGTATGTTATGGATGTCAAAGTATTCTTCTACTTTATTGATCCACGCGATGCATTTTTTTCGTCACCATCAAATTTGGGTAATTCAAGTTTTACCCTTATCTGGTATCCATTTGTTGGGGGAATTGATAGTGATGGAATGTTAAAGAAAGGGACTTGATGAGGTGGCATCGTGTCGTGTTATCCTCGTGTCTTAGGCGTACTTGGATGAAGTGTATTGAAGGGGTCTAGAGGTGGGTTATGGCTAGGTGGGGAAACCGAAGTGTGCAGCCATAATCTAGCCAAGATATTGTCGAGATAGATCTCCTTCAACGCACCGATGCCTTGCTATATTCCTGCCTTTAGTCCTGTGACGGTTGACGTTAATGCACTATTATTTTTGTTGATTTTCGTCTTTAGCTCTACATACTTTTTGTTGACTTTTCCGTCCAATTGGTCCAATTTGGCATTGACATCTCCCATTCTGTTGACTGTTGGAATTTTCTCTACAATAAACCTCGATTTATTCTTGTTGTTTGTACGTTCCTAGCCAACCACAATTTTTTCACTTTTTTAATTATAATTTTTTTAATAAAAATAAATATTATTATAGTAATATTTTTTTTAACTTTATGGCTGTTGTGAAGGTTTTAAGTGGAATGAAGAGAGGACGGACGAAGCGTGCGCCAGAGGATGAGGGCGTGGCTCGTGGGAGAGAGCGACCTAGGTGGAGGGATGGGCATAGGGAGAAACATGCAGAAGCGACAAGGAGTAATGCGCTTGGGAAGAGTAGGGGTTGTGAGGAGGGGAGAGATGGATCAAGCATGGGTATGAACGCGGGGAGTGTGCACAGCTTGGTAATGGGCGAGAGTGATGAGTATCACATTCGAGCGATGGGGGAGAGCAATCGGAAAGGAGAAGGTGGGGAGTGAATGTACGAGTAAGTGGTTGTACCAGCACCTCGTTTTGCGTGCAGTACCTTAAAAAACGTGCCCAAACAGCAGTATGGCATGTACATTCTCTACCACAGCAGCATCTCGTTTTGTGTGCCCAGCAATTCGTACAGCCTGTACATCCTTCCTCGATTTGTGTGCAACAAAACAGAACCTCATCAAACATGCCAACATAACAGTACGACCCAGCAAATCTGTACAGTACAACCCAGCAGAAAAATGCTTCTTGGGAAGTGTGCGTCTCCTTTGGGACCATGCCCTCTCCTTGGGATATGTGCTCCCTCTCTGTGAAAATCAATCCTTCCAAATGCTCACTCTTGGAAAATGTTTTCTTTGTCTTGCACACTACTCTAGGATCTCTCTTATAGCAAGAAAGTGACTTTCCACCTTCCCAAATCCCTAAATCCAAAGGCCAAGAGTTAATCTTGCCTTTGCATGATCAACGGTTGAGATACTTTCCCTCCAAAATCAGTTACATTTAATTTTTAATAAAGTCACATTACATAAGAGTCACTTTAAAACAACTTTATAAAACACCATTACAAAGTTAAGTAGCCTAGCTAGTGCATGGTCACTTCCGCATACAAGAAAAAACCATGCGGAGTGCCTCCAAAGCTAAAATAGCTAACACTCCCTCTTAGCAAGGGAGGTACTCACTGCCATCATCATCATATGGTCCTGTCCTCAAATCCATCACACTGTTCACAGTAGGAGCTCCCTCTAAACCTGGAACTAACGCTACTACCTGCACTAAGCTCGAAAATGAAGATAACCTCCTGGCAGACACCTTGAACCCTGAACCCTGAGCTCCCAGGATAATCCACTCTCTAATCTTGAGCATTGGTCAGTAAACCTCCTGCCAGTACTCAAAAGAGACTCCCTCTCTTCCATCGAAACTCGAGACTGTAACCTTGGCTCCACTGCAGTCTTAGGAACCTCCTCCTCCTCGTCCAACTCATCAACCGTGGGTTGTGCACTGAACTTGTACAACTCACCGAATCGATCACCAATCAACTATGGATCGATCAGTCCCGCTATCTTCGAGTATATATAAACATGTCCCAGATTATCTCTCTAGAAATATGTACACCCCTCCGGAACAATGTCGAATACCCTGCATCCTCCAAGGCTGAGACCGAGAGCAAGAACAAAGAGAACCCCATCCTGCTCGATGTATCCTCCATGAAAAAGATGGAATCTGACATTTCCAACTCCTCGCACTGCACGTGCCTGTCCCCCTTCTGACTGAACAAACCGGTATGGACCAGTCTCAGAAATGATACGAAATATATGCCATATTCTAGTCATATGACGAGAGGCTCCACTCTCAATATACCACCTACCATTTTGTTCAACTCCATTGCTACCAGCACTAGAAATAAGGGAGAACAATGAGAACTCCTTCTCAAACCTTCTTGCAAAATCCTCTACCTCTATTGAAGCTGCAACAACTGCATCCTCCTCCTTCTTCTTCTACCTCTCAAGACACCGGGAAGCAAGGTGGTCATACTAGTTGCAAGCAAAACACCGATCCTTGTTCAAGTCCTTCTAGAGCTTCTTCATGCTCTTAGCAAAAAGAGCAACATTTTCTTCTTCTTCCTTGCGGCTTGACGAACTATCCTGCACCATTATATAACGTAACATAAATTAATAATAATAAATATCAATATTAATTAAATTAGTATTAATAATTATTAACTAGAAATAATTAATTAAATATTTATGAAAAGTCAAAAGACATGACTTATTGAAAAGGTGCAAAATAGCTTATAAAGCCCAAGGCAACATAATTGTAAAACATGTCATATCTTAACAATTTTATATTCTATTATTTATCCATTCATGGATTATTTGGCGTATTTATGATGGTTATTTTTATAAGAAACGGATTTTATTGTTTCAGAAGATGTTTGGAGTCTTGAAGAAGTTGATTGAAAATAGCAACATCAACTAAGCTCTTGCCTTAAGACAACTATCCAATATCAAGATGACAAGGTCATACTTCATGAAGATTTATGAGCTAAGAGATCAATTGAGCACCATTGGAGAATCAATTAAAAATGAGAACTTGTCATGACGACTCTTAATGGCCTCCCGCCTTCTTAGGAACCTTTAATCGAGTCTTAGTGGGTGATTCAAGTTGCCCAAGTTTGATCGATTATGGGCAGATCATACACAATAAGAGACTAGACTTGCAGCTAGAGGCAGATTGCATGCCACTCAATATGAAGAAATCAAGCCCTTACATCTCATGTCAAGAAGGTAAAAGGTAAGAGAAAAAAGTATCATGGGAAGAAAGACAAAGGTGAAAGATCAAGTCCCATTCCAGAACAAAAGAAGAAGAATGATCTTTCACATATCCAATGCTTCATATGTCAAAAGTACAATCACTATGCCAAACAGTGTCATGGTTCAAAGAAGAGAACACCAAACCTCAACTGTTGATATCGATGCAGATACCCCACACAACAGGTAAAGGAACGATGATTTTGAAGAAAGTGCAGAAGATCGTCGAAACGAGTTCTTCTAGTACTCTCCATGTTGAGATGATGTGTGTTGAGATGATGTGATTATCATTAGTAATGTATGAAGATCCAAATTGCGATGGGCTTCTAGCAAAAAGTTGAAGATCAGAGGACTCTCATGATTCCTACAACGAGGCAGTGGGAGCACACCCAAAAAACAATAAAAGATAAGTCTTTGGATTTTCAATTGTCATTATTGCTCTTGTAGATCATATTTGAATGTTTTGAACATATTTTCATAACAAGTTGTATGCATATCTATATTCCTAAAATTAGGAAGTTTGTTGAGCATGTGATATAGTTCTCTTTTATATGACTGATATTGACAAGCAATAGGGTCTTGTAGTACATGTTATGCATATGATTGTTTAAACAACCTATACTGCTGCACAACATTCCATGATCCCTTGATGGAGCTAGTCTAGGATGATATCTCCTTCTAACATGCTGAGAGCAATGCACACTCTTCATAGTATGTTCTAATGGAGAAAGAAGGCATCCAAATAGTTACCGTATGTGCCTAGGATATATATGAGTGTTGTGTTGAAGCATTGGCCAAGATGATTACATAATTGTGTGAACTATTATCATATGATTTAACTAAATTTCAATGATTATTCATTGTTGCTAACTATTTGACTGAATTTGACTTGTAGGGAAAGACCATATGTTATGGCCTAAAAGAGAAGAATTATGAGACTTGTTCTGAAGGACAAGCGATGGACATATGAATCTCGTTGGTATCCAATGATCAAGAGAGAGCAAGATTATCAAAAGAGGGAAGCTTCTAGGATCATGACTCTTAGCTCAAACTACAGATCAAGAAGAAGGATGGCTTCCATAGAAGTCGTGACTATTCAACAGTGACAGCAAACAGACGAGGACTTAATACATCCATCCATATGCAGACACTTGACACACAAGTCCAAAGGATCTCATATAGAGATTGGCCATTGGGAGTAGGAGGCTCCACCGGATGTCGGTCTCTCTTCTACAGTTGTTCATTCCTTCGATGACTATGGAAAGCAGTTGGTTTCCAGTTGGAGTCATGACAGATGGATTAAGAGTATGATAGTCCGGGAGGACAAAACCTACTCAGTTGATTTCTGAGGAGGTACACATCCATTCTGTTAGAGATGTGCCTCAAGATTCAGAACATACATAAATCATAAATCATTCATACTGGACCGAAACCGGCAAAAAACGGGGTAAAAACCCAACTGACTAAAAAATACATAAATCATTCATATTTTGTGAAAAAACATATAAAATAANCAAAGTTTCTCATATATATAGCAAATATGGGTGCAAATATCCAAAATAGCACCTAGTGCAATACATCTTTGAGGTTCTGAACCAAAGTACATCAACAAAGAGGCACTAAATGGCCCCTACAATCCAAAAATAAACCATAGTACTAATAAATAACAAAGTGATCATATGGCACTACCCAACTAGAGTCTAGTGTCTAGTAGTCTACCACTCATCATCATCATCCTCATCCTCTTCCTCTTCATCCTCTTCAGGAGTGGGATTCTGAGCCCCACTTCATTCCCCTGGCCCTGAAGGTGGAACCTCTGGAGGTGGGTCCAAATCCAACCAAGAAAGGTCTTCAATATCAAATACTGGTGCTTGAGTCTCCACAACCCACTTTGATTATGGATCAAAGTCATCCAAGGTTATGTTGCCTGATGTTGGTGTCTTGTTCAACAATTGGTTACGCCTCAGCCTAAGATTGTACTGGGTGGGGGGGTCTTTAAGTAGTGTTAGGATAGGCTTAGGGTTAGGTTAGAAGCATAGGTTAGGTTTTATTTTGTGTTTTTTATTTAAATTGAGTTCTGTGAGTCCCCAGTCCAGGACCGGACGGTTTCGTACCCGGTTTGGAAAAAAATCCGGTCTGAGGAAAATTTTTTACTTAATGGACCAGCCAACCCTGTAAACCGGTCAAACTGGCCGGTTTTGCCGGTTTCGGTCCGGTTCCGATAACATTGGCTCAAATGCAGAGGGAGCAAGGCGCTCTAGCACAGAGGAAGATGTGATGAACTTGAAGATGGATGTTTGCAACATCGAACAAACATTTTTCAGTATTCGCCATGTGACTTAGCTAAGGGTAAATGAGTCAGAATGGGACAGTGACTTCTCCCAAACACTCTTTGATGGAGTGGGGAGATTAGTCCCTAGATGACTCAGACTGGGACAGTACCTTCACCTGAACACTCTGTGACAGAGTGGGGTGATTAGTCCCATGTTGATTCCCTCGTTAAGAGGGAAGGTTGATTTTACTAGTACTTTCTCCCAAACACTCTGTGATGGGTTGGGGAAATTAGTCCCATGATTGTTTCCCTCGCTAAGAGGGAAGGTTGATTCTCTTACATTCTCCTGAACACTCTGTGAAGGAGTGGGGATATTTCTCGAACACCCTGAGAAGGGGTGGAGAGGCCACTGCATTCTCGCGGACACTTTGTGAAGGAGTGGGGAGATCTCTCAAACAACCTGAGAAGGGGTGGAGAGGCCACTGCATTCTCCCAGACATTCTATGAAGGAGTGGGGAGATCTCTCGGACACCCTGAGAAGGAGTGGATATGCCACTTCATTCTCTTGGACACTCTGTGAAGGAGTGTGGAGATCTCTCAGACACCCTGAGAACGGGTGGTCAAGCCAACGCATTCTCCGGGACACTTTGAGAAGGAGTGGGGAGATCTCTCGGACATTCGATGAAGGGATGGATAGATTTAATGCATTCTCCCAAAAACTCTGTGAAGGAGTGAGGAGATCTCTCAAACACTCTGTGAAGGGGTGGAGAGGTTGGTGCATACCGGCACATATTACATGTAGGCTCTTTGATTTACTGGATTGAGTTGGTGCATGTGGACTCCTCGATGGACTGGGTTGAGTTGTTAACTATTCGATGTAATGAGTTGAGTTGTTAACAGCATGTAGGATCTCTGATGGACTGGATTGAGCTGGTGCATGTGGACTCCTCGATGGACTGGGTTGAGTTGTTAACTCCTCGATGTACTAAGTTGAGTTGTTGCATGTAGGCTCTCTGATGGACTAGATTGAGCTGGTGCATGTGGACTCCTCGATGGAATGGGTTGAGTTGTCGACTCCTTGATAGACTGAGTTGAGTTGTTACATGTAGGTTCTATGATGAACTGGGTTGAGTTGGTGCATGTTGACTCCCCGATGGACTAGGTAGAGTTGTTGACACTTCTCAATGGATTGAGATTGTGTTGGAAGACCTTCCTTATGATATAGAGATGTTCAAGACAGTCGTGATGTACAAATGATATCCAAATGTGTTCCAGTATGATGATGCCTCCCTCGCTAAGAGGGAGTGTTGATGTAGTAGTTGTGTGTGGCATCCTCACCAAGTCCTCACCAAGTCGGCCCCTAGAAGAAATGTGAAGACAACACTTATTTTGCACACTAGAATAGAAGTCAACCAGTAAATGAAGACAAGTTTGCCCCACATGAAAAGTAAAATTGTCAACATGATAAAGTATAAATAGAAAGCGCCCTCACTAATTCTCACCAAGCAAGCTTGCTATAGCAGTGTTATTCACTAAGTTGCACTTAGGTGGATTTCCAGTGCGCCTCCAAAGGCTTGAACAATCCAATTCTTCATTATTGAAGTTCAGAAGTCCATTAGGCCAATTAGTGGCCCTTCTTTTTAATTTGTTTTACATGTTCATACCCTGCGGGGAATTGTAATAAAATGAATTAGCATGATGAACTTATGTAAAAGGTTTCGCTTTCCTAGGACTTGGTCATCGATACTTTATTCTAAGGTGTTTTTTTCTTGAGAATTATATGTCGTTTTTTAATGACTTATAATTTTCAAGTTTTTCACTAGTTCCTCCAAAGCTAAAGTGTCGTGGTGGTTATTAAAACCTAGGTTTCAATGTATATTACCAATTTACCATGCTAATCATTATTTTTGAGTCATATGAAGATGTGTTAAGTCCCCCTAGGTTTATTTTTTATTTTCGGAAAAAATATTTTTTCCCGTAAAATCAAGCTTATTTTTAATGTTTTAATTAAAAATATACACCAAGTCATAAACATGTGGTCTAGGGGCGGAATTTGCCATGGGGGTGCTCATTTTCTAACCCAGAGCACCCACTTTACCCACAGACCCACTTAAAAATTAAAATTTGTGATTATTAATCAATTATTTTTATTTTTTCTCGAAAAGTAAATAAAAGAGGCCAAAAAAAAAAGAAAATAAAGAATTCGACAACTTCTAAGAACTTAGTAACATGTTGAAAACATGTTTTATGAGTTGGAAATGTAAAGTGGAAACATTCCTAAGGTTTCTAAAACATTCTGGAATGTTTTTTTTAGCAAATAAAGGCGAGATGATTTTTCTTCACCAAGAGGGGTGAAGTTCCTCATAGGGAGGGCGCAACTCTTAAGAAAAGATAGCAATTTGTAAGATAAAGCAAAGAGGTTGAGTTAGGAATTGGAAGAAAGATGATCTTCATCCTTTTCCAATCCATTACAACTCATGCCAAGTTGTGTACAACTCATCCACTTCTGTAGCTTTGCAGATCGTCAAAAGTGAAGGAGGATTTTGAGCTCGATTACATCTTCTTCCTCTTCAGCACTATTCTTTGAATCTAATACTTTTTGTCCTACAGGCGCCACCCCTTCTTCACAATGTTCAAGCTTGAGCTTAAGGATTTTCTCTCCCATCTCATAAACTTTAAATCTCTTTCTTTCCGGTTACCGTTTTTCTCTAACAAGTAAATCAGATCCAAAAAGTTTATCATGTTTATTTACGTGTTTGATTAGATCTAAATGTTTTTAAATCTACATTCTAAACTTAGATCTAAACTATTCTCTTAGTGCTAAATCCCATAATTTTTCCTATCTTTTGCAAGCACTAAGTAGGTGCATTTTAATGTATTTTTAGCTCACCTACTAATCCTTTTGTCGAGTTTTTGCTTGTTGGTTTTTTGCAGGTTGAAGGAAAACGAGAGAGGGAAACTATGGCCAAATTTCAACAAATCTAGCTATCAAAAGTGCCCATTCTCTTTCCCTTTCAATTCTGATTCATTGTAAACCTCACAGATCCCATATTTAAAGGATCAAATGTCTTCTTTCTCCTAAAAGCATTGTGATAAATAAATAAATAAAAAGCAAGTGGGCTTTCCAAGCACCCACACTCCATCCCCCTTGGGGGGGTCGTGTCATCTTCTTAGTGGTTTGCTTTATGCTTTATTTTTCGCTGCTAACTTTAAATTAGTTTAGTTGCTTTTATTGTCAGTTAGTTCAGTTTTATTTCAATGTTTCATTTACTTATGCAAAGTAACGAACACTAACCCTACATTGCTCTACCGAATTACCCAAGAGAGCTTGCTTGATTGGGGAAAAGATACTCTTCACCGTAGTAATTAGACTAACGGTTCTTTTTCTTTTTCATTTGTACGTTGTTTTTACAAGCTTAATTGGAATAAAGATTAGCCTCTTCCGTGTATGTCCTACCCCTCGCCGGCTTGCCTGAGCTTGGGGATATCCAAAAGCAAAAGTGTGCACTTTGTAATAATCCATATCTAACTACGGTGAAATTTTACAAAGGAAGCGGGAACAACTAGAAAGTGATCGTGGGGCCCCATTAGGCTACACCCTCGATTGGTGTAGTGTTGGACATCCCCCCGTGACTCGATCTAGCCCACATGTCCTAGTGTGAAGCCACTTTTGTTGACATCCGGACATATTCCCAAGCACGTTCTGGTATATCAAAAATCTCCTTCCCATAATCCATTCATCACCATAATAAATAAAAACTAACCAAGACACACTGCAAAACATTTTACTTTTTCAGCAGCACTTCAATATGTTATGACTCCATTTGGCACTAGCACAATTTATACTAGTATCATTTGCTTAAAGTCATCTCGATGTATGAATGTTGTAACTTTATGCTACTGATCTCATTTCTACTTCGCAATATCTTGTCAGTAAGTCATTTCAAACTCCTAACAAAACAATTCAGCCATTACTAGTAAAAGTAAGAGCCTTAGTAACTCTTTCATAGGTACTAACCCCCTTGGCTCTGTTGGGAGCAGCTTAAACAAAGGAGTCAAGATCAGGTGACAGCACCTGACTCAAGACTTGCCCCCAAGGACGCACCGAGCAACTTGAAGATTTTTGCCGCTTTAACCCCCAGGTGCGTGTAAGGCGACAACAAGAAGCAAGAAGACTATTTTATGGGGTTCGCTATCTTGGAGGAGTTCCTCCTTTGTGACGCAGGCACCACCTGCCTTTCTCTAAGCAGACCACCATTTTGAACAAAATTCTGTCCTAACTCTCATTTCCACTTCATCTATATGCAAACTCCCCAATTGATTCCCCAAAGGCACTATGCACTGAACCAATACTAAATTTCCTGTACACAGTCTCAAACCTCACTCTTGAACTCAAATCATTTCCAATCAAATCTTTTTTCTATCCTTCAGTTCTGTTACTGAAAGCTTCCCATACTTTGCCAACCAAAATTTCCTTGAGACTCTTTTCGTCTACATATATGCCAAATGCGTATACATCAGTATGCCCTTCTTCGTCACTCCAACTCCAACAAGCCGCTTGGTTTCATCGAACACAGATGGGAAAAAGACCCCAATATTGGGTTCAGTAATGGTCTTAGTTTTCTCTATATGGCAATGTCCATTTCCGATGATAAACAAAATTAAGGACTCCAAAATTAATTTGCTAGGCCATCAAGCAGCTTGTTACGACCACTTAGATTTCAAACACCAGCCAACACAATGTATATATCAAAGACAACAACAAAATAAAGCTTTGGCAGAAGGGTTTCACCAGATAGTTTAGATCCCTTAATTGGAGCGTTTGCATACCATGAGACCAATACATATAAACTCTGGCTACAGAAATCGTGGATTTCCTATTCTTCTCAATGGATTTCTATAACTCCTCAATGGATTTATGATCTCTGTTCAAATCTTCGTGAAATGCCCCTTAATTCATATACAATTCTAATCGAAGTTCAATCACTATGCATGCATAATACGATTTGAACAAAGATTTGTTCCTATTCCGATTAGAAGAATTATGTACCAAATGCACTATGAGTACATATACTATGTAAAACTTCACGAATTATACCCTGTATGCAAATTGATATTGAAATATTGAAATCAACAATCATATTTACATTACTGTAACACTAGAATTGGATTCAACAGAGTAATAAACCTTCTTTACAAACTTGAATTCTCCAATAGATCTTTACAAACAGAGCAGCGTGTCTCCGTGCATACTCCAGGAATTAAATTCCGAGCTTTTTCCCTTGATCTACACTCAAGTTTCCTCCTCGAGCTCCTAAAGCTCTGCGAGCTAAAACTCCCAGTTAAGCTAAGCTACCTAATACAACACTTAAAACTTGTATTTACTTATAATGGAAAATCTGTTTCCAGATCCTATAATTAAGGAACAGAGTCCCTAATAAACTCAACTGACCCCTACGAGTCATCAGTGACTCACTAACAAACTAACAACTCTTATCCAAACATTTGCAAGTGGAAAGGACAAGTGTCATCTTCCAGATTATTCAACTTTTAATCAAGATAAAAGAATTTACAAGTGTTGAGACCCTAGGTCTCTCAATTCATATGACTTTGATCAAGCCATGGATGACTTCGTTTCCATGAGCCTATGCTCCTGCATCACTTTGTTTCATGGGGTTTATCTTTCTGCTATTTGTGACTACTATGTATCTGGATGTACGTTGCTCTTTAAACTGATTATCTCTATTAGAAGATTGTTGGGTTTTCTCCCTTATGGTTTCCCAAATCAAAATCCTTGTGTCTATTGTTTATGTGCTTGGTTATTGTTTTAGTGATCCCAATTTTACCACATTGACTTCACCATGCAAAAAAGCCAACAAGAACCAGTTTTCAAATTTTCGCTCTCAATGAGGACCTTAGAATGAAATTGCTAGGATATATGTTGCATAACTTAGCGATTTTGGAAGCAAATCTTGTCCAAGGGAGTCATAACAAGGACTTTGATGCAAGAAGTTGACACGTTGAAAATATCACTAATTTAATTATAATACCCCACAAGTTACAACCCTGCAGTTATTATCAAGAATAACACAAAACATAAGCATTCTACAACAATGGAGGATCTCAATTGTCACGTACCAATTTTCCCATGTAATAAATAAAATAAGAGTTCTTGAAATAAGAACAAAATGTAAAAAAGTTAAAAAAGTAATTAGTTATTTTGTGGTTCTGTAAATAACCAAAAGTTATGCTGTAAAAGTAAAGTGTCATTACTTTTGGTATGAAACCCTTCATCTTCTATTTTAATTGGAATTTGGACATTGACTTGGGGGAAGGGGAGAAAATTGGGAAGAAAGGTGCTCATGATAAAAGAGTCCGGGAATAAAGTTGCTCGTGACATATGAGCTACCATGTATGTTAATACAAGAGAGTGAACCTGGCTAGTTGGTTATATGTACGGCAACTTAGTGCCCAGTATAATTCTCAGTTGTGAGCAAGGCTGATTCTGGCGGTATGGTTGTGAGCAAGGCAGATTCCTGCATTGACTTCTTTGGAATCCAAGCCAAGTGTTACTAGAGATAAGTCTTTGCACTTGTACTTCTTATAGAAAGAATAAATACAATATTATTTCCTATTGTTGGCTATGTTGAATTAATTTATTATAGACTGATAATTTTGTAATAAGTTAAATTTCTTGGATAATACATGTATGTGAATGTACGCATTTATATTGGAAGTAAAGTAGAATGATACAGTACATGTTTTCATTTTATGATATATGAGTTTAATATTAAATTTTAGGGTATGGAATAACACCCTCACATCAATGAATTAGATGGTCAAGTATGCCTAATGGTTAAGAACAAGTTTTTCCTCCTTGGAGATCACATATTTGAATCTAGAGTAAGGGTATGTACACCCCGATAGACTAAACAGTGAAATTGCCGCAGGAACAGGATCGTTTGTCCAACAAACAAGAGGAGTCTCATACATCAATTTGGTGTTTGGCCAGGCATGACATTAAAATTAGATTATTATTCGTATTTATTATTATGAAGATAGATTGCATTGCTAATTGTGTTCCATTCAAATTATGGTGGTGATTCAATATCAAGTTTCAACCCCCACTATAAATATTTTACAGTGGGTGTTGGCTATGCTCTATGTTTACATTAGTATAAACACTATTATGTTTAAACAGTAAAATGTGAACATAATAAAACAATTTTAAACGTTGAGCAAATGAAGGCACCTATTAAACAAAAAGAATAATTTGGAAAAGTTGGCCAAGTTAAAAATTGGGGAATGAGCAACAAATGCTAGATGAGGAAAAGGTATCAAGTCAACTTATTTTTAGGAGAATTAGAAAATGCAGAGAAAGTTAAAGAAGAGTTCAAATAGTTAGTGATTTAGCTTTGAAGGCACTCCGCATGTTTTTGTCTTGAATGCGGAAGTGACCATGCACTAGCTAGGCTACTTTACTTTGTAATGGTATTTTATAAAGTGTTAAAGTGACTCTTATGTAATGGGACTTTTTATAAAGTATTCCTTTGTTTTAATTTTAAGAAGTGACTTTATGAGATAAAGTGCACTTATTTCATAAAGTAAATTGTGACTTTATTAAAATTAAATGTAACCGCTTTTGGAGGGAAAGTTTTTCAACCATTGATCTTGTAAACACAAGATTTAATCTTGGCCTTTGAATTTAGAGATTGTGGAAGGTGAAAAGTCACTTTCAAGTTATAAGAGAGAGCCTAGGGTAGTATGCAAGACAAGGAAAGCATTTTCAAGAGTGAGCATTTTGGCTGGGTTTTTAACTTTTTTCTCAAGTGGACACAAATCCCAAGGAGCTGGGCACAAATCCCAAGACATTTTCTTTCAACTATGTCCTAATGTACCGTACAATCCGTACTGTACTTGCTGGGCACAATTTTCGAGGTCATACATTGTACAAACTGCTGGGCACGAATTTCAAGGGGCCATACAGTGACAGATTGACTGGGCACGTTTCTCGAGGAGCTGGGCATGCGTTTAGAGATGGGTTGCTGTTGTGGAGGCCGTACTGTCAGCTGAGCACAGAAATCAAGGTCCTGCACAGAAATCAAGGCACTGGTACAGTCATTAAATGCTGATTTAAATGCTGCTGTAAATTGACATTTTTGCCTGAAGATGCTGCAATAAAATTCTCTTGGACTGGTTTTCCTCAGGGGGGTTTTCTAGGGTCATCTTGACCAAAATTTCTGCTGTTCTTTATGTGATTTTTCCACTGCTACAGACTTAGTTTCAGTGTTTCAGTTTGTTGGATTGTTGATTTAAATGCATGAGAAGTATTTTTATTAATGACAAGTTTTAAGTCTGAAATCTGGGTTTAACTAAGTGATTGACAAAATTCTGATTTTTTGTCAATTTTCTACACAAATAAATTGATGTCAGTTGCACCAACATCACTTCAGTGGCAATCAGCTCCACAATGACATCATAGATCAACTCTAGATAACAATGCATCTACAAATGTAGCTCCAAAACTAAGGCCAGCAATTGAAATAAGATTTTGTTTGAGCACAATGCTCAACACAATAAAGGGAACAAGTGTTAGCTCCAATTTTGATGTGAAGTCCTATTTTGTCCTTTAGTCTATTTTATAGTTTAGTGTCGTTTATCTTATCAGCATTGTTATGAAAGCACGTGTAGTCAAAATAGTAATCTGTTCCAAAGGTATACGTTGCTTCTTGAGTAGCATAAGGGGTCATAAAGTTTTGTTGGAAGTTCACAATTGGAAGGTCATGTTTATAAACTCATGATTTGTAGGGGGTTGGGTCAATTTTCCCAACTTTCATGTCACCAAGGCCTTGATTAGTATAAAAGACCTTCCCTTCTGTCGAATTGAGTTAGCATTATGAGCAGAGGCATCATTGCTATCATTTTGCTTCTATCTCCAATCTATAAATCTCTAATACATCTAAATATAAAATTGTGCTTGATAAAAATTGTTTCATCCTTTGTACTCTACTCTTGAATTTTGTTTTATGTGTTTTCCTATTCATTTAAGTCAAGTTCACGTTCGTGAGCCATTTCATTGTCATTACACTAAACTAATAGCCACAAAGAAAGCTATGCCCAACACCCTCTCAAATCCATTCTTCCATGGTGATACTTGTGTTGTTCAAGTCTCCAACAAGTTCAAGTCGGTTACCTACTAACTAAGATACCTATCCACCAAAACAAACCATGCATAACAAACAATTAATTAACTTGTATAAAAACTTATAATTAACAAACTATGGCATCCCATGAGTCATAACACATAACAACACTATATATATTAACTTGTGCAACATTAACATTAACTTTTAAACAATGCATCCACATGGAAGGAAATCAAACCTATGCAATTCATCCACATGGAAGGAAATCAAATCCACAATTCAAAACCAGAATGTAAAAATCCATAGTAAATCAAGATACCTTGTTCCCGTTATTGCCATGAACTGCTGGACTTTGTCTCGGTGTCCTCTACCTAGCTTATGCTGTGATAAAAGAATAGAAAAGTGAGAAAACCAAACAGAGAAAATCTTCAATTAAAAACTGCAGAATGATGCTTTAAACAGAAAAAAAAATTCAGCTAAAAGTACACCTAACTACCTTTATATTTGTTGTGTGGGCTTTTAGCCCACGATCAAATGTGACTTTGTCTAATTACACAAACCGGCTTATTAATGGGGTTTTTGTCCTGAGTGCAAAGGTCAAGTGATCAAAGTCCACTTTAATGGGTGAGCAATGTTTTATCTAGAGTTTGAGTCCTGTTTTAAAAGTTGCTCTAGGGGATGGAGGTATTGGCAGTTAGGAGTGTGTTCGTGGAGTTGACTTGTCCTTTTTGTTTTACTCTGTCATGGTGCATTGTTTGAGTATGCAGTAGCATAGTGCAGTCTGCAGACAATGATAAAACTGTAAGTCTGTCCTTGTAACAGATTTGAGATATGAAATGGCATGTCACTGAGTGGAAAGAGTGGGTTTTCTCCTGGCACTCAGATTGCCACTATAAATCTACGTGTTATTTGTCAATATTATCGTTAATTCTGTTATGTTTTGTTCGGTTATTCTTATGCTAAAGGATGGATATTGGAAGTATATTTTATTGCAGTATGTTGTATATGTTAATGAGTAGTTAAAAGTAAAATGCTAAGGTTGAAAAAAAAATCATTCATATTTTTAGGACCATTGCGAGTGAACTCACCAAGATTTCTTTGCAACCAAGAGAAATCATACTATTAAAGATCAGGGACAGGCCATTCTAGTTGTTGAACTCCACAAGAGTTCTAGGGAGCATACCCAAGGACAATGGGACGAGACTTGAGAGGGATGCTGTTTGTCACAGATCAGTAGGAAAGAGAAATTGGGAGGACATGTTCTGTGTCTGGGAATAAAGTAGGCAGGACACCTCAATGAAAAGATCTGAGAAATCAGACAGATCAAATAAAGGACAAAGGAATGAGTGAGATATCTTGGGTTGGACATTTGAGTACAAGAGGGATGGGAAATCCTAAGCACAAGAGGATGTACCAATGTGAGTAGGCAACCGCAAAAGACAATGAGTGAGAAACCCAACTAGGGATAAGACTGGGACAAGAAAAAAAATTAAGACCAAAGATAAAAAGGGATGATTGTTTATGTTTTATGTCTAAGTATAGGAATCGATATGGAGGAATATAGACAACAATGGATGAATAGAATATGGATACATGTGGCCAAAATAGACAACAGGATTTGTTTTAACTTTTTTGTATGCTTGTTGGTATAGCAATCTATAGGGGTTAGAAGGAGGTGCCCATGCAAGGCAACGACCTGTTTCATAATAGGGATCAAATGCATTGGACGAAGCTAGAGGGAAAGTTCTAAACAGATATGATGCCCACACAAGGGAGAAGATCAACGATTTGTGCTATGTCTGAAGATGGCATAGAGGACTCACTGAGGAACTGACCTGAGGACCGCTAGCAAGCGGATGGTGCCCTTCCATGAAGAATTTCAAGCATCGGTGAAAGTAAGGTTGGGACTCAAAAACATTGCAAAGGACTTCCTGATGTGTAGAGTAGGAAATGCTTGTCTTTCAAAAGTATGCCTTTTGGTATTTTGGTAAGAATAACTCATGTTGTCTTGTTAGAACTATGATGCAGACTGTGAAGAGAAAATTGGGAAGATCATTGTGTGATGTCAGGGAACAATGGCAATTGCAAAGGACATGCGGCATGCAGAAAGCACCAGGACAATGAAAGAGGGTTTTTGTTAAGGAGATGCATCCCTATTGCTTTTTTATCAGATGTGGGACAAGGCACTGGCCAACATCTATGTAGTTGACAAGGACATTTTAAAGGACACCGATTGCATTGCAAAAGACAAGAAATCACTTCAAAAAGAAACAAAAAAATGGGTGAGACATAGTTTGGTGTTTGATAGCATCAAGGGGCAATAACTCTTGACCCCGAGCGCAGAGCTAAGCATTGCACCCTATGAGGAAACTAACTTTGACCTGCCCTAAAACAAAATACGGAGGCCACGAATAAGTTTGTCACCTATCATCCACTTAACCTCCATAATGGCCCTTGAAGATCATTGAAGATCGTTGTTCAGTGTGGATAGTAAATAGAGAATTCAAGATCAAAAGAGACATCAGATCAAATGACATGGACAAGGAATAAAAGAACATGGGCAAAGAAAAATGACAAAAGAAGACAAAGGACAGTACAATAAGCAACTTTGAAGACAACTAAGAACAAGTTTTTGGAGACACGGAATTGGCTAAGGACAAGCAAAAAAAGAAAACTTTTTTACTTGCATGAAATACATTCTAGAGACCTTGAATAGAATAGCGTAGCCATGGGGCTACATGGCATTTAGTTGTTAGAAATGTGGTGTATGGGCTTTTAGCTAATGATCAAATTTGACTTTGTCTTATTAGACAAGACAACCTATTAATGGGGTTTTTATTCTAATGTAAAGATTAAGTGATCAAAATTGACTGTCTTGAACGTAACAAATTAGTTAGTTTTCTTGGAGAGTGAAATGATGAATATGGAAATCTAAAGTAAAGTCAGCCCTAAAGACCGAGCTAGGGTTTTGAATAGAGTTTGAGTCCTATTAAAGGGTACCTATAAGCAAAATTTGTTGGTCTCCCTATCCAGTTTGTTAAACAATGGATAGATAAAATACATGGGAGAGGTCAAATATATGATTTTATTCTATATGGAATCATTTGATACAATGAGGGAGAACCCATTATAGTCCATTCAATAAGTAGTTGTGCTACCTAATTAACCGAACAGCTTTATCTTAATGGCACCTATAGTTAAACTATATGAGAATCTTATTATAGTTAAACTATATGAGAATCTCGCAAGCCAACATCGGCATGGCCTAGGGGGCTTGCCAAAGTAATGAACTTTGATGAATAGGAGGCCAAGTATGAATAGGCCCCACCCCTTTACCAAGTTGGCAAAACTCCAAGAGCAATGTAGAAATGAAATAAATCTCAATACAATCTCAAGTCGAAGTAATATGTCAAGATGATGGGCGAAAGGATTGTTTGTTTGTTTGCATCTAGTAAATGTCAAAGGAGAAGAATATGCTCTATCTAAGTTGAAGCCCAATCAAACTCTCGTAAAGAAGGCCCCCAAACCTCTGAACAATAAAGAGTTGTGGGTCGTATGAGGGTATCTATGAGAGACATGTTAATCGGAATGTCCTAAAAATGGTGACGAAAACACCATCTCTCAAGAAGGGCAAAGGACCTGTGTCCCTTATCCACCCAACGCTAAAGAGCATTCCTTAAATTGAAATGAGGCCCTAAGAATTGCACCCCTGAGAAAGTATAGATGTTTGTAATCTCAATCTCCTCCCTTCTTAAAAAAATTGATTATGCAAGAGAGATTTCTTCGACCCGTTGTATATCATGACCCTGGTTTTACTCAAGTTGATCATCAATTGTCGAAGGCCACATAATAGGGATAAAGCGTCTAGCTCTTTCTAGGAACCCTCTGGGGATGAGGCCAAGCAATTCACATCATCAAGAAAAAGAAAAATAGATAATTAAACTTGATGGAGAAGTCGCCCATCTCTGTCCTACATATGCTCATGTAGGAAGGACTCATCAATGTAGATCCCAAACAAGGCGGGGGCCATAGGGCACCCCTGCTTGAACCCTTTACCAAGTTGGCAAAACTCCAGGAACAATGTAGAAATGAAATAAATCTCAATACAATCTCAAGTCGAAGTAATATGTCAGGATGATGGGCAAAAGGATTGTTTGTTTGTTTGCATCTAGTAAATGTCAAAGGAGAAGAATATGCTCTATCTAAGTTGAAGACCATCAAACTCTCGTAAAGAAGGCCCCCAAACCTCTGAACAATAAAGAATAGGGCCAAAGCATCTAGCTCTTTCTAGGAACCCTCTGGGGATGAGGCCAAGCGATTCACATCATCGAGAAAAAGCAAAATAGATAATTAAACTTGATGGAGAAGTCGCCCATCTCTGTCCTACATATGCTCATGTAGGAAGGACTCATCAATGTAGATCCCAAACAAGGCGGGGGGTATAGGGCACCCCTGCTTGACCCCAATAGTGCTACTGATAAAATCGAACACTGTGAACTGTGCAAAGATGACCAAGAACTGACTTGTACATACGCATGATGGCAGTCACTAAGGTCTCGAAGATGTCGATGACTCTGAGCCTCTGGAATAGGACCCTCTCGTGGGACAAAGTCAAAATCTTTCTGAAAGTATGAAACAACAATAAGCTTACAAAGAGTGGTACCTCACCTCCTCAATAATGGCACAACGTGTGAAAATATGTTCAATGATCTAATGTGATGGTTGAAACCTAACTTATCCTCTAACTCAAAGGTGTCTCCACTCAAGCTTTTCAAAAAAGCTTCGGATGAAGAACAATAGCATAAAGCTCTGAGAATGTGTGGCCAATCATGATAGCTTTGTAGTTGTTATGATCTACGTTGGAACTCGATTTGTGGATCGGGTGAATAATGTGCCAAGTATGTGGGAAACGTATGCAAGAAACATGGTTGAACAAATTGGCTAAGTGATCATCTATAGCATGAAGAACGTACTTGAAGAGCTCGACCTAGAATCCCTCCTCATCTGCTATTTTGCTACTATTCATTAATCTAACTGCCTCCTCAATGTCCCAATACGAGAATAAGTAACAAATAATGGGAGAAGGGATGATCTAATCAAAGGTTGCCCAAGGACATCATAAAGAGTGGAGTAGGAGATCATTTTCTTATTATTCATGCCTTATCCATTCCTATAAATAACCCTATCCACTTTGCAATTTCAAAAGCCTAAAATTATGGTTCTAAATTAATCCTTACTTGACTTATTTTTGGAATCCATCTTTCATGAGCTTTAGTGAGGAAGCCTTCTTCCTATTTTTGAGTTCTTGTTTCTTATAGCTAGAGCTTATCTCTTGGTTTATTTTATAGGGATTTACATGAGCAATTTATTTCAATTATTATTGGAGTTTATTTTCTCTTGGATATTCGACCTAGACTGATCTATTTTGAGCCACGTACTTCACCCATTCATGTGCCTTGACACCAGAGTATTCAAGGGGGTTCAATCCATTCCATGATAGATATTTTTCCAGAGCTAATATCAAGGAAGAAATTCACTATACTTGGAGATATTTATTTTTAAATGTTCCCTTCATCATTATTTTTCTTTTTTCCTCCATATATTGTATGAAGCAAACGGAAGAGGAATTTGATTTTATTGTTGAGTTGATGAGCTAGGGATTTCTAAGGGTTCTATCTTTCCAATCTTCTTCTAGAGTTCTTAGTGTCACACAAGGGGATTATTTCCCCTAGAATGGATTACTTCAAAATCCAGCTTGAGTGACATCTTATTATGTTCTTCAGTACATTAGGGGATTGATTGGTTGGTCATACATTTATGCAGAATCAACGATTTGTGAGTGATTTTCAGACTTGGCACATGGTTGCATGTTTTGTTATTCAAGGGTTGTTGGTAAAACAGGTTCTTGAGCAGGTCAAACATATATAGAGGTACATCTAATGGACAAAGCTGCAGTGAAGCAAGTGCCCCATATTTGTAGGTTCAAAGCAGTATTAAGAAGTTAGAACCGATATGGAAGGAGTGCCCCTATTTGTACACCTCACATGATGATTATTTTATTGTTGTCTATTGATGAAGGAGGCCCATCTACACAATCTACTAGGGCACGCCTCTCCTAGCTGCTCTTTCCATGCTATTACATGATCAAAGAGAGCTTTTTCTTCATCTACAGTTTTATTAAAGGGCGCCCTCATCCTATTGACTTGGTAATTATACTATTTTATTTTGAGGTGGTTATGAATGACCCTTCTTGAGAAGCTCTTTGCACATGAAGAAGTCTTGAATGAGCTTGAAGCTTGAGGAAGATGACTTGTAGCATAAAATTTAGTTACCATCTTTTCTTTAGTATATTGTATGGGCATTTTGGTTTTGGAGAGCCCATTAATCACAATAGTAATATTTCATTGTAATATTATATTGTTTTCCTTGGAGAAATGCATGGATCTTGTAAAACAAATAATTCTTTACTCTTGAGGAAATGGAGCTCAAACCTATACAAGGGTTTGCTCTCTCCATTTGATGTAGCTTGGATATTGGGCTAGGCCCCTTGAAGCTTAGTAGAACATTTGTTCGATGTATATGGGGGATCAATTGGACACTATGTGGGTGAGGAAATCCTCTAAACCTTAATGTTATCCTTG
>LPNX010507215.1:535648-590959 GCA_001517045.1 Pseudotsuga menziesii | reverse complement strand
AAATCCTTGTGTCAAATTTATGGTTTGCATGTTGATTTTAAAAGTGAAAAGATGAAGTAGATTTAGTATTTCATTTACAGGCAGAGAAATTTTTTCATTTCCATAATTCATTTCTTGTGAAAAATTATTTACATATGCTAAGTGGGCTGAGTTAAATGCATGCTTGACTGAGATCAAAGTTAAATCTGCTAGTATAAATTTCATCAATCCTACTTGTTGAAATTATCTTGACATATGCTTATGAAGTAATGAATTAGGTAATTTCTTTCCTTTTTCTTTTATGTTATTAGTGGAATATTATTTATGAATACATGAAGGAGGTTCCTATCTCTAAGGGGTCCACCAAGGACATGGTGGAGGGAAATCCTCTAAACCCTAATGTTATCCTACTTGTTGAAATTATCTTGACATATGCTTATGAAGTAATGAATTAGGTAATGCCTTTCCTTTTTCTTTTATGTTATTAGTGGAATATTATTTATGAATGCATGAAGGAGGTGCCTATCTATAAGGGGTCCACCAAGGACATGGTAGAGGGGGCGAGCCCACATACTCTAAGGTTAAGTTCCCAAGTGTGATGGAGGCATTCTTCATTCAATGTAATGTCCTCTTTTAATTAAGCACCCAAAGACACTCGTTAACCTATTTAATTCCCATAGGTTCAAGTTGTTATCAATAAAAAAGAGAATTGACTAAGGACTAATAGTACCAGGAGCTGAAAAGAACATTGATTTAGTGTAATTAAGTCATCGGTAGATTAAAGGAGGCCATCGAAGCAGTTATCAACAAGCATGCGGAGCATGCATTCCTTAATTCACTTTGCATGCGACATGCGGCAATTAAGTTGCATGCATGCAAGTCAAAAGGCAAAACGAGCCCTTAAAGCCATCCATTGCTATTATTCACTTTTGAGAAACGGATTTGAGAGCTCAACGAGTAAGTTGGGGATGAGAGCATGAGTCCTTGGCTAACAAGTGTTTTCAGCAGCGAAATCTATCTGCCCTAATCACTTCGTGAGATAGATCATTCAAATCGATCATCAGTACTTCAAGATTGTTCATTATTCATCAAAGATCCAGCGCAAGAAAAGACATAAGATTTATCATACAAGGGGGATACGTATTGACTGCATGGGCGACTTCTACCTCTGAGGAACAATTCATATTTGATCAAGGAGCCTTTATATGACCTACATGTCTTCACCAAACTCTTCAGAAGGTCCATATTACCCTATCCCATGATTCTGGAGATCTCTCTTGCACATCCAGAGCAATTACAAGCAAAATGAAGATAGAAGAAGGCGCATTATTTGCATGGGCGGCTTGGGCATCTAAGAAGCAAGTCGTATTGTGATGAAAGGGCACCATACTATCTTCATGTTGCTTCTATCCTATGTTGATTACAAGCATCTAATTCATCCATCTGGAGCAACTACGAATATGCATACAAAAAAGAAGATTTGGAGATCCAACACACCTTTTGATTTCTTGCATGGGGCAAACTGATTTGGAGATACAACATGCCTTTTGACCTAGCACTAGTGCATTGCATGTATGTCTCTTCTATATTGATCAACAATTCAAGCTATGAATATTGGTATGTCTGTACTTTACATTTGAAGTTTATTTCATCATATAGTTGAGTTTTACTATTTCTGGGGTTTGAACACCGACATGCAAGTACATGCAAATCCACATTATATGTTGTAAAGCATCAAGAACTCTAAACCAATAAACAACTACCTTAAACAATTAGTACAATTGCACAAAATATCAATTTGGGATATTACATTCAACTTGGCTTGTATCACCTCCTTGACCTTGACAAGCGGGGGGTGAGAGGGTTTGTTTCCTTTTCAAGAGCACTTGAACCCAAGAGGTAAGGGTTGTTGCATTTTCATTTCAAGTCTAAACAAGGTCTACTGTGATCTCATCTCTTCTTGCAGATTTTTTATGTTTAAGATTGAAGATTGAAGATTGGAGGTTGGGGGAGTGCACAAGTGGGCTTTGCAAGTGTATGTTTTCTTTGTGTTTCATTTCAAACACTAGAGTTTGAGATCAGTTACCTCAGAGTGGAGCTTGTTGTTTTCTATTTCAAGTAATTCCATCCTTCTCAACAAATTTTTAATCTTGAATAGCAACAAATAAGTGGATTGATACACAAATAACAAAATATTTCATAAACAAGTTGAAGAATCCGTAAAATAAATTTTTATTGAAACTTAAGAACCAAATTGGGGTTCAGCTTTTTGGAAGACAGATTTGTAGGTGGGAATGGTCATAGCACTCAACTCAACCCTGTAAATTACTCACAGAAAGACAGAGCACAGAAATAAGGGTGCTCAAAAGACTCTCCAATGCCCCAAACAAGGCACTTAAGCCAAAGCAAACTACCGACATACTGGACTTGAGAAAACTCTAAGAATTAGACTCTATGTTGCGGGGGAGCGCCCTCCCCCCTATCGCTTCGCTCCTAAAGCACGCTCCCAAAGGGAGTGATCACGAATCGCTCCTGGGAGCCCAATTCTAGGAGCACACTCCCTGGTTTTTCAGGGAGCATCACTCCTATAGCACTCCCTCATCACTCCCTCATCACTCCCAGTAGCAAAAAGACGCTCCCTAATCGCTCCCTTAGCACTCCCAAGAATTGATGCAAAAGTATGGTTTTTGGAACCAAGACATGGTTCCACTTGAATTTTTTGGCATGGTTAGGGCTCATTCTCCTTATCTTTCATTTTCTATCATTTTACTTAAATTTTTAACATTACCATTAATTGTTTCAAGATGTTTGAGAGTGGTTCCAACTCATTGGACTTCATATGCAAAAAGTAGAATTTTGGATCCCATTCAAAATTTAGTAGACTTGATAGTTTTCAGGATTTCAAGATTGCAACATTTCCACCGGATTCTATCATGTACGAGGGTAAGGTATTGGAATTTAATCAAGCACATCAACCTCAACCTCTCTATGCACCTTAATGTCGATGGTGTTTATGCCTAATTGTTGAAGTTGATTGAACTCTAATGTCATGACCTTAATAAAAATGTACACCCTTCAATCAAGAAAAATGACTTATTAAGCATGGAAAGTTTTTTCTACCTTAATGTTCAACTCCGTGCCCTAGCATATGTCCTTACACCAAAATATTATTCTCCATCTTGGTTGGCCCAACTAGCACCTAGGGGTGGAGTTAGGAGAACTACACAAATCCAGAGGTGCAGAATGGGTATATGCTTGCATTAGACAAGTTAGTCCCTGATGAGGAGTGTGCTTGAGTACGAAGTGAAATTTTGAGCAAATACATCAGTGAACAAGGAGTCTTTGGTAACCTGCATACAACCAAAGATCGAGATAGGTTGAGTCCTATTAAATGGTGGAACATGTATTGCTCCTCTACCACATATCTGTACAAATTGGTGGTGAGGGTGCTTTCATAGGTTGTTAACATTTATTTTGTAGAGAGGTGCTGGAGCACCTACAACTTCATCCTCAACGTGAAGAGAAATAGTTTGAATGTAGATCAGGCAGAGGAAGAGTGTGCTCAAGTACGAAGTGAATTGAGCAAATACAGCAGTGAACATGGAGTCTTTGGTAACTTCCACGCAACCAAAGATCGAGATAGGTTGAGTCCTATCGAATGGTGGATCATGTATTGCTCCTCTACCACATATTTGCATAAATTGGCAATGAGGGTGCTTTCTGCAAAGAGATGTTGGAGCACCTACAACTTCATCCACAATATGGAGAGAAATAGTTAAATGTAGATCGAGCAGAAGGCTTGGTTTATGTGCACTACAACTTGACATTGTTATCCCATTATTGTGATGCATCCAAGAATGATAGAACATATTAGACTTCGGATGACATCCAGAAGAGGCTAATTTGGAGAATGGAGCCATAGCATTAGATCATTTGGAGGCTGACTATTGGGTGACCATGATGGTGATCAAAGTCATACAACAGAGATGCCACACCCGCAACCACTAGTAGGTTTTCAAATGTAGGAGCTTTTCCTTTATCTTACAACTCTTTGGTAATGAATTTGATGCTCTGTTTCATTTCATGGTTGATGAATATTATATGTTGAAGCTAGAAGGTTGATGTTGTTGATGATTGATCATTTGATGACAATGTTATAAGTCATAGCTCCTAGATGATTGATGTTATATGTGTCTTAAATGATTATATCTATGCTTTCATGTTTTCTATAGTTAATTTGGCATTCTACATGTTTTTTTAAATATATGCATCAAAATATATTAAAATATGTATTATATAAAAAAACACTCCCAAAACATAAGCTTTGAAAATTTCGCTTTCAACTTCCGCTCCCCGCTCCCAACAGCCTTGGCTAGACTCTCCTAGACTTTCTCCTTCCTCTCTCCTCTACCGACTTTTGTCCCAAATGAGACCAAGGGCATTCAATATATAGGATGCATAGTGGATTTTTGATGGTATATAATTGGAAGTTGTCGGTCAAGGAACCTGCTTTTCTTTACACACCTGTATAGATCCATCTTAACTATGTATCTACCAAGCGCCGGGAGGGATCTAGTCTCTTGAGGTGAAAACCCTGTTTGATTTTCAAAAAAGTCTAATAAGTATTCCTACTTGGGAGGGAAATGGACACCTTGCTTAAGTAATTTCAAAATAGGGTAAATATCAGCAGAAGAATGAGATGAGTAACATTAATAATCATATCATCAATAATCGTATAATCAAATAGTTTTCCAAAGATTAATTTACTTATCTTTCTTTAAAAGTAATAATGAATATTAAGAGTAGTCAATTAATAAAATAACCCATATAAAATTCTAAAATCTAGATTTCGAGAATAAATTGTTATTTGAAAAACATTTTACCATCAAATAAAGATTTTAAACATATATCCAAATGTTTTTGAGAAATGACTTGTTTTTCTCTATAACTAACAATGAACACTTACATGTTAGGGTTAACATTGACTTGGGAATGAGCAAGTATGTAAGTGGTTGGGATTAAGCAAGGATGTAAGCAGTTTCAGGCACATGGTTTTAGTGGCCCATGGTTTCTTAATAGTTGTATTTGCATGTAAAGAACCTTATAAAGATGGTTGTAATCCTCCATTGTAATGTGACAAAGTGAGCAGGAGAGATGATCTTGGCAGCCTTGGCCTGGTTGGCCAAGAACCAATAATAAATCTATTATTGATGGTTGGTTTTTTCCTACTGGATTTTCCAGGGTAAATCTAGTGTCTGCTTAGGTTTCAAGTCAACGAAATTTTAAATTGAAATTTGATATATAATTACATAAATGTGTTTTACAATTTTACTTATTTAAAATTAAATTTTATATGTTCTTGGTTTTATAATCTTTCTTTTACAACTCAAGTCAATTGAATTTTACTAATCGATTATTATGTAGATCTATTTTTGGAGCCAGCAATGTGACAGACGAGACACATCTCACATATTAGGTTATATGTGTTTTTCTTTTTTTTACAAATATTTATTTTTGGAGCCAACAATGTGACATACAGGACACATCTCACCCACATGGGGCTGTAGAAAGCGCCTCTCGGTGCAATGAGTAGGAGAATCTACAGACCACTTTAGTGGGGTGAGGACAACCACTTATTATCTCATCCTGAGGCCAACAATACAAAGTGGAACTATTAAAGCAAGCCACAATGCTTCCCATTATTTCTTTGATAAACATATACAGTAGAAAGTGTCCAATTAATCTGTATCTGTAGCATCTGATGGATATCCATCAAAAGGATCATCATCATGGTCTGAATGGTATCAATCATATATCAGGTAGATGATACGGCACCATAGGTAGAAGGAGTGAGAAACATCTGTAAAAAAGGTAAATTGGCCATGCTCAAAGGAACAGCACATTCACTGATAAAGGAGCATACAAAGAATCTAGATCTAGCCTGCTAGTGTTTGTCTCTTGTATCTTTTTCTTCATACAAGAAGTTCAGATGGTATCCTTGAAATAATAATTCAAACCCAAACCATAGGTTTAAGTATTGACCTACTTACATTTCAGACTGGAGATGAGCAATGAAGTGGTATTTAGATGCAGTCAATGAAGCATCTCTGGGACACATTGTCTCCAAAAAAAACAGGTATCCAGGGAGACCAGTGGAATGGCACCATGGCTGCACATTACAATACAGTCCATACATACTTTCTATAATTAGCCAGTTCCAAAACCTATACATAGTCTTCAAATGTCCAGTCTGGAATGAAGCAACATAAATATGACTGGCCTGGTCTTGTTCGAGGTTCAATGATTACATCAACATAAAACTTGTAAGAATGATCAAAATAAACATAATTATTTACAACATTCCATGTGTTGATCCATTTACAAAGAATTAAATGGATCTCAAGGCAATCTTTGATTATAGCAACAAGACAATCAAAACAAAACCGACAATTATGATAGGCATCTACCAGTCTGGTTCTTGGTGTTGGCCTTGAAGAATTGGTTAGCCTAAACATTTTGATATCCAGTAGTTTCTGGATATTAGGTGGTGCAAGTTTAATCCCTTCTCTAGTAAGGAGATCTTCTAGACAGTTTAGTTTACCTGGTTTATATTTAATGTTGAAGCCAAATGCATCCAACCAGAGTGAACATTGCAGGATTTGATTATACCTTGTTCAGGAAACGTTTTATTTTGCAGCATACCATTCATATGTTTTAACTTAGTCCTGATAGTGAAGTGAACTAGTTTAAGAAATATTCTGAAACTTTTTATACCCATCTTTGCTGCAAGAATTTCCTTCTGGGAGGATGGATATTTGAGTTCAGCATCTGTAAAGGCACTTGATGCATACATGCACACTACTTCTTGTTGAATTATATACCTTGGAGTTGTTCCCCTAAGTGACGTTTGCCTAAGTCACTAGGAAAAGGAATTAAGTCACTTGGACTTTATATTAATGACTTGAGATGATCATTAAATGCACTTTAGAGAATAAAGTGTACTTTAAGTAAAATTTTAAAAGTGACTGAATTAATTTTTATTTTGTGGAGAAAAGTGATTTAATCACAACCACTCATCTAATCTAATCTGGGTCCTTGGATTAGATGGCTTTTCACTCACCCTAACTTTTTACCTAAAAGGAAAGTTTTCCAAGTGAAGAGGCACTTTTGCATTTTAAGAGAGAGAGAGCCATTTTTTCTGAGAAAGAGGGAGAAATAGCAGCTTGAGCATTTTTCCATTTGGCACGAAAATCGAGAAGAAGAAAACAGCAGCTTGGCACGAAAACTGAGGCAGCAAGAGAGCATTTATTGCAGCCTGTCTGTACAGTTCCATACACTATGGATTCCATACAGGGCACAAATCCCAAGGCAAAAGTACAGGCACATTTTTCGAGGTAGAACTACAGGCACAAGTTTCAATGCAGAGAAATACAGGCACGGATTTCAAGGCAGTGAATCTGGGCATGAATCCCGAGGATTCCCTCGAAAAAAGTGGATCGTTGTAGCTTGTACTTTTCAACCTCAATAGCCATTTTTTGTCATTAGGATAGCCTCCCAATAAGCCTTGAATTGACTCCATTTGCCCAATGATAAGACACTAATCTTCAATCCACTCATCCAATTTGTTTCTTAAAACTTCATCAATTTGTTTTACTAGAGCCATCTCTTCATTTTACCTTGGACTTCATTGCATAAAGCTTTAGTAATCCTATCCTAGAGAATCCCCCCTTGAGTCGGAGGAGAGCCAACCTAAAGTGTGAAGAGGGCTTGTGAGGTGACATTGACAATCCCCCTTAATTCCTCCAAGGTCTCACTTGAGCTTTAGAACTTTATCCCATGAAGTGAGAGTTTGAGAGGTAACAAGCAGATTGACCATTTCACCTCTAAGGAATTGTAAACATTTTAAAAAACTCTCTTGTGCAAGTGATTTTTTAAGTGACCAACTCATCAATTTTTTTACCACATTCAACTTTTTTCAACTATATGCCTTCATTATTCAAGAATATAAAAGTTTGGCATGTCCTTGAGATTTTCTTCGATGTTCCTACTTGCAATGTTAACTGCCTTATAAATTATTCACAAGATTTTATGAGTTTTGTTCCATGGTTGTCATGTTATTTTATGTATGTGTATTGTGTTCTGACAGTAGTGATATATATATGCTTGGGCCAAAATATTTTTTCCATGTTTCCCACCTGTTCCTAGAGTAAGCATCTCGTCGATGGCTACAGAGCATTTTTGTTCTTTCTCGGATTCATGTTCTGCAAAAAACCATGCATCAATGCTCCTCCTACTGAGAACATAACATCCTCATCTACATTTGACGCATTTTCCCAAGTTGTTTATATCATAGTATACATGATATTGTGTCACTCTCTCCTTTCCCCTCTAAGACAACCCCCCTTTTAACTATCCCTCCCCCTCTAGGCCCACACCTGACCACTACCCCTTGAATGGGGACCCACAAGCCTTTTCATCCCACTTACGCTCATTGCTTCTTCCCCGTCCCAATTTGCGTTCCTCAAGTTGACCTCCTCTAAATATGCTTGCCTCCTCAACTATTTGGAAGGCAACCCTTAGCTCATACCCCCATTTCTCTTGGTCACCCTCCCCCTCCCCAAAAATTGGATACCATCCTATGACAAGGAATAAAGCTCACCACATCAAACATCAGAATGCCTTCACCCTTGATCCTTCCTCCTTCCTCAATATCCGAAGATCCCATCAGTACATTTGGATCACTTGGATCGCCCCTAGGGGATTGAGACTTAAGATTGCTTTTATGTAGAGCATTTCCTAAAGCTTAGCGATGACCTCATAGTGAGGCCCGCTTACACGTTTTGGCACTAGATACATGGGCTCAAGATCCCCCTAGGCCAGTCCAAAGTGGGCTCCCATCCACTTCAAGTGGGAGCTGAGCACCAAATCCCATGGGATGACAAATTACGTTGAATCTACCATAGACAAGATAATGCAATTTCATCCTTTGGATCTATTAAACCCCAGGAAGCAATTGGACTCCTGACAACGAGGCCTCTATGGAGTTGTTGACAAGCAACCCTTCTCCACCAACACCTAGCAACATTTCAACTTGCCTAGAGTCTAAACAAAGAGAAAACCCCAAGGCCAAATCTAGGTCTTCCAACCAATCCTTTATACAAAGATTCTTTCCTTTGGCCTAAGATCATAAAAGAGTTATAAACCCAACAGTGGATACTTCAAAGGAGTACAACCTCCTACTTCTGGCAACAAGGACTTGAAGCCTTGAGGCTCTTTTCTTTTCCTTGTACCATATGCCAAAGCATTGTATTTCTCTTTGATGTCGAGATAGTTGACGCTTAGATTTATATATTAGATTTGTTATTCACTTTTATAGGAGTGGCCTTAGCACTCCCACTAAGTATCGCCACCTATGTACTATGCAATCTAGTTGACCTACTTTTAGTCATTTGTAGGACATTAATAAACTTTATCTTATCTTATTGTATCTACCGTTGCCTTCTTTGTCATGGAATACGCCTCTTCATCTCGCAAAGGAGATGTGAATTGTGTGTGTCCCTTTGTTATCCCCCCAAATCCTTTTGACATACCCTTTTTCCCTACCACTCTTCTCTCCCTCCTCACCTTAAACCTCACTCCATGTTTATTTATACAACCACCCTTTATGATGTTCCTAGTCAACCTCTACTTCAAGTCACTCCCCCCCACCCCACCCCCCCACTCCTACCATATGTACTATTACATCAATAGCTGAGATGCAGTTAGAGTGAAGAAAATAAGCAGAGCAGTAGATAAGAAGGGATTCCCAGCCAACTCTTCAAACATTAGCATACACTCTCTTGATGATCACATTGCTAATTTATTAAATCATGTTGTTTGCATAGGGTTTCCACATGCATGGTCTCATCACCATATTCATATAATCCACAAATCGAATTCTAGGGTTAATTTAAATAATTATAGGACGATAATGGTTATACACATTCTCCAAGCTCTACACAATAGCCTTCGCCTATGTTTATATGAGGAGTTTGAGAGGAGACACCTTCAATAAGAGGACAAGCAAGGTTAGGACCAACACACCAAACCATTAATCACATCCTTACACTCCAAGCCATTACTGGGGAGGCCACATCACTCTTCGAAAGTCTATTACTAAATTCTCAACTTTCGAAATGCATTTGACTCGATCCCAGAAGAGGCCATGTTGTAAAGGCTTAGAGACATTGGCATTTCAAAGAACCTTATCACTATTATCATGTGTCTCCACAAGTTCATCCTTAGTTATTTCCTCGCAGCATATGGGGTTTCATATTATATCAAGAGAATTATTGGGGTCACAAGAATGCCCTGTCTCCCCCTACTTTATTTGGAATCTCCATTAATGAGCTAGAGTTCTTCCTCCACGAGCATATCCTAGGCAACAATGGGTGCCTTCTTCACTATGTCTTGATCTCCATCTTTTTCTTCGCCAATGATGCAATCCTCTTTACCTCATCTTGAAAGGCTCTATAAAGACAGTTGGATGCCTTGTCACACTTCTATGATCTTCGTCGGTTGACAATCAACCTAGGTTAAACCAAGGTTAGGATCTTCAACATGTCAAAGAACATCATCGTGTACTATCACTCTTATTCCAACAGAGGAGATCAAGATCACCACGGCATACACTTACTTGGGTGTTTTTTATTTAACATGATTCCATACTTCCAGAAGCAATTGCATGGCCTCCAAATCAACCTAAGTATATACGTGGAGGTACTATAAGTAAGGCATCTTAGGTCGGATTTAGAGAGCTTTCCCAAGTTCTCTTGTACTATCACTCCTTTTTCTAAGGAGAGGAGATCAAGATCACTGCCACGACATACACTTACTTGGGTGTCAACTATTTAACATGAGTCCATACTTCTAGAAGCAATCGCATTGCCTCTAAATCAACCTAAGTACATAAATCAAGGTACTATAAGTAGGGCATCTTAGGTCGAATTTGGAGAGCTTTCCCCAAGTGGAAGGCAATTGTGCTCTATTGCATATGTTGTGTTATTGTATATATTTGCATGTATAGTGCTGAATGGAATATTTAGAAGGATACCTTTGCATCCTAGTTAACTCTCTATGTTTGAAAATGTGTGAATGCCATCAATGATACTTTCTCCCTTGATGGACATGGTTAATACAAAATTATTAGATCCATCCTTCCACTATAAATCTTGACCCAATGGATAACTTGAACGGAGCCATACTTCATTGATCAAGGGTCATTGGTTGGTGATTTTTGAGAAAGACACAAAAGGAAATTTTGATCTTGGGCTGTGTTGTTTTGTGTTGGATGTATTAAGTAGATAAAAAGGTGTGGGACATGCTAATGAGGATGTGAGAGAGGAAGAATCTTACAAGACAGTGATACTTGCATCATTAGTACACCCATGCCAAGATGTCTAATGGGATGTCGATGATGCAACTCCTAGATAGCATGAAGAAAATGTAAAAACTTGAAATTAGTTAGGGTTCAAATCTCTAAAGAGAAACGAGTGGACACACTTTTGGACAGTCTTAGGAAACTGTTATAGTGCCTCTTGAAAAATTAGTCGATCTGTTGGACTTGGATGCTCTAACTGGAAGACTGCTACAGAAAGGGAGGAGGCAAGCTGGGAAAGATTCCACAAAAGGGTCGATGTTGTATTCGAATAAGAATATTCAATATTGACTTGAATCTATAGGAGATCGATTATCTACTATGGTTGTCGGAGGAGAGAACACAAGAGAAATCAATGTATATCGGTGCACAATATATGGACCTCAAGAAATATGGCCCTGAAGAACAAACATTTAGTATGTTTAATAAGGGTTTGGTTCATTGATCTTCCCATCCATCCATAATAATGGAGCAACCTTCCTTCGACCCTTGTATCAATCCTTGGACCTCTACAGACGGACAGACGCTTCACTCATGCACCAATCCACTTTGATCTGTGCTTACTTTAAATGCTAAAATAATAAGTTCCACAAAATGGTATTGCCCACCAAATAAATGTATGGTCTAACAAAAACAATTTGACTGAGATTCCAAACTTTCAAAGCAAAAGCACTTACTCAATCTAACATGGAATAGAATCCTCACTGCTTGAGAAAGACATAATAATAACAAAAACAACAGACCAACAAAAAAACCTAACTCAACCAGTAAATGGTTGTGTTAAAAGGGTAAAATTCGGCGAAGGAACGATATGCAAGCCAGTAAGGGATGCCGCACCTATAAACACTAAATAATAAATTACCAACAAAGTGGCATTCAAGTCGACGAAAAACAGAATCCTAAATTTGAGACAATAAACTAACCATGATGGCGAGATGAACTGCCCTAATATTTGGCCCTCTTTAGATGGATGGCTGGCTTCAGGGGTAGTGCTATGCCACGTTATGCCCGCCCTTAATTTGAATCGAGGAATCTCTGAGAACTCAACTCGACTCGATCTGTGGCTTTCCTTTCCTGCGGCTGTAGCTCCTGCCCAAAACGGGTCTCGGCACGCTGCTTCTTTCTTTCGTATAATTACCCAAACAAATGATGATCGGCAATTTGTGCCGCAACAAAAGCAAAAGCAAAATTAAAATCTGATGGTGTGGCATATATGTATGTTATTCATATTCCCTTCCATTCGATTGTTGTGAATAGAATCTTGGCTTTTTAGATTTGGTGTTGAACTTCTATCATGATTGAGGTGGTATAGAGTTAGTTATGTGTTATGAAACTCTAAGAATAACCATATAAACTCATACCTTTGATAGTTGTAATTGGAACTTGGAAGCATGCTCTCCAAGCCGAGCTGCTTAACGTGTATAAAAGTAAAACATGTGAACCCACACTATGACACGTGTATTGACATTTTCATGTTATGTACACAAATTATGAATCTTCTCCATCCAATCACTTTACTAGGATTCATGCCTCCTACTCACTATGCACCGTAATTCATTTGCAAAACCAATATTACCTCACGTTTTAGAAGCTCGACTATTCTTCTTTACCGTGTATGATCACAATTCGCCCCTTTCAAGGTTATTACCTAATGGGAAATTAGGTGCATAATTAAGCTCAATTTGGGCCAACTTTAATTTTGCTAACCATTCTTCCAAATATATCTACTAAATTTAATCATATAATAAAACTCATAAATCCTAATAACATAATTCAATATAAATATTTTATTACACGAATTAATAAATATAAATAATATTACTAAATAAAACTGAAAAAACTCTAACACCATATATGACATAATTAAAGAGTTCATTACAAGAGTGGGAAGAGTGGGGGTATGATGGAAATATAGAAATAAGTTATGTCAGGGACTGGGAAGAATGATCAACAACCAAACAAAAATCTACGCTTTATATTTAAGGATCTCCATTTTCTATTCTCGTCATATTAAGTCAATGATGGGTTTTAGGGACTCGTCTCTTGTCATTGGCCTTGCTAGGAGACATTAGAATGCCAATGGATTAGTCTTATCTCACATGATACAAAGAATTCATGATCTTTTGACCTCCTTTGACACAACCCTCTTCTTCCATGTCTAAAGGGCTAACAATAGTAATGTGTACCCACTTGCAAACCAAATGGCATGATTGGACAAAAGGAATGGGATCCATTTATGATCCTATCACAAACTTAGGAATATGATCCATTTAATGCAATTACATGATGGGACACAAGTGGCAATAGGTAGGGCCTCGTGTGCATGGATGGAAGGGAGGGCTATAACTCCCCCACCACCACCACCACCTGCCCCTTATGCCCATAGTGCTATCCCATAATCAATCCTATATTGGTATGATTAGGGAATTAAATTGGCCTTGATGGAGTTGAACAGTGAAGGTTGGATATTAGTATTTGGGACTACTCTATAAGTTTTTCTCAGGGATGAAGCCAAGTGCACCAATCCCCTCTGTTGTTCATTAATATGGGTTTTAGTTGGTGAGATTATTACAAGGGATCAAGAGGAGTGCTTATGGAAGGAATCGGTTTTTTCATTGCTTATGACAAAAGGTAAGACATCAAAATCCCATCCTCTGTCTTTATCTTTAATCATCCTGTCTCGCTCAATCTTTGCGAAAGGTTTTTTGATAGCACCTTTGTTCAAAATTTAGCTTTTGTCTTTGATGATTGCACCTTTTTTGGTTATGTGGGAAGGCAAATGATATAGGAATCTTTGTCCCAATTCTTAGACAAGGCTAGTCTCCATATTCAAGGAAGCAATTACGGGGATGTAGTGAATTAGATTAGGAAATTATCGAGGAAACTCTCTAGTCAACTATAAGGTATGCATCAAGCCATTGAGTACTTAAACAAACATATGGAGAAGCATGTGGCCAAATTAGCCCTGTTGGCGTGCTTTCTGTCGACCTAGGTTTAGATCCTCATTCCTCAAGAAATCCCAAGATATCGACCCAACAGAGGGGATCTCCATCGGCAACATCTGCAGCGCAAATGAAGCCTCACATGATATATCTTATTGGGAACTGCCAGAACCAGGTTTATGCAGTTATGAGGGTGATTTCCTTATTATAGCACTATCAGACGACTCGACCGAGACCTAAAATAGACCTTTGTCTCATACATTCATTCAAGAAGATAATTTATTGATCCGTTGATGATCCAACCAACAATTGGAAGGTTGTCAAGCTTCGACAAAGTCTAGCACTTCGACTGCTTCGCCTGCCTCAACAGGTCCGTCTCAACAAGTTCGCCTCGACAGGTCCGCCTCGACAAGTTCTCCTCGACATGTTCGCCTCGACAGGTCTGCCTCGACGGTTGAAATTTTGAACCGTTATAACTTCTTTATAACTGAACGTAATGGGTAGTCACCCAAGCGTCTTAGCATCCTATATAAGCATGTACACTAATGTAATATACAATTTTTTATTCCTCCATCTTTCATGGAGAAGAAGTAATAAATTGGTTTGAATTCTTGTGTTTTGTCTGTTCGTATACTTTCTGTCGACCTAAGTGTATTTCCTGCTTTGCTGGTTCTTTTTATATGCTTCCGCCATAACAGAACTCAACTCATTCAGTCGACTATTGTCCCCAGCGTGCACCTGGGCACGACCTGGATCATTGGTATCAGAGCAAGATCTTTTCCAGAGCTTAAGTTACATAAGCACTTACATCGAAGTTATTTAACTTATGCATGTTCAAACACTCTCGCAAACTCAGCAACTCAAACAAACACTTCCTTCGACTTCAGAAAAGATGGCCAAAGAAGCAGACAATAGAAATGCAACTAACGAGACAGGGCAACTCATAGAAAAAGCATTGGCTCGCCAGCAGATCGAAATGTTTGCCAAGTTCAATGAGATTCTCATGCGAGTCACTTTGAACTCCGGGGAATCCTCGACGCGACATCACTCCGATAAAATCAACCCCTTCAAAGTGCAAATGAATTTGTACATACTGAACCTTGAAGGCAATATTGACGTAGAATCTATTGACAATTGGGTGCAACAACTGGAATCTTACTATGTAGTGAATCAACTCTCTAAAGCAAAAAAGATCACCATTGCATCCTTAAAGATGTCAACCTTCGTACACTGTTGGTGGGAGAAATTATCGATAAATATGGAAAAAGAAGAAGACCCCATCGACACATGGGTAAAATTTGTCGAATGTGTCTGAAAGGGGTTCTACCTGCCCAAGTATCTTGAACAGCAGTATAAGAAGTGGAAACAGCTAAGGCAATGGAAAGACTAGTTCGTACAGAGTTACACTGACAAGTTCTATCGACTCATGGCTAGACCTAGCGTCCAAGAAGAAGAGAAATTGCTTATCCTGAAGTACGTCAGTGGTTTATCCCCGTAAATTAAGCAAGAGATGGAGTTTCTGACTCTCAGTACGCTTGCGGATGCATTTCAGTATGCCAGCAATCTTGAAGCTAAACAGAAAGGAAAAACATGTTTCGTGAACAAGCCAACAGGTCGAACATATGGCAAGAAGTCACTAGCCAACTCCAACAAGTTCAAGAACCCTTCTCAACCAACTCTGGCAAAGCTCGCTTATCAAAAGAAGAACTTTAAGAAAGACAAGAGGGATCGTAGCAGACAACCCCCTACTGAGAAATGGTGTGATTGTCACAGTTCAACATGGCATGATACATTAGAATGCAAAGCTCGGAAGACATTTTTGGAAAAATTGTTGACATCCGACTTGTCCGAAAGAACCCTGGTAGAATCTGATCCAGATGCATCAACCCTCTTGGCTTCGACCTCGACCACTCTGACAGCCTCAACCATCATTGATGAGGAGGAATGAGAACTCATGTTCCATAAACGAATATGGGTTCAAAAAAATCCATTACATCTAACTATCGATAATGGTATCCAGAAGAACTTTATTTCTGAAGATCTTGTGAAGAAATTAGGTCTTGTCACCACTCTACATCCTCGGCCTTACAATATCGGTTGGATGAAGGATGGGCAGGAACTAAGGATCACACGACAATGCAAACTTGCCTAATTCATTAAGCCCTTTGAAGATAAAGTACTATGTGACATGGCATCGCTTTCCGTAGCCGACGCCCTATTCGATAAACCCTACCTATGGGATCGACACGGTACATATTAGTCACGACCTCAGAAGGTGATTATCAAAATCCAAAATAAATGGTATGGCATACCAAAGCGACAACCCACATCAACGGTTGCTATGATATCTGCCAAAAAAATGAAGAAGCTTATCAATCATGCTCAAAAGTTCGCATTAATCATGATCAAGCCTCAACATTCCAGGAAGAGTGCAACAACGAGTTGACTCATTGACCAGTGCAGCTCCTGACAACAATAACAGATCGATAGCATTCTTGAGGAATACCAGAACATATTTCAAGCACCAGACGGAGTACCTCTGCATTGTAAGGTAAAACACTCCGTTGAACTTGTTCCTGGTTCTTCATTACCTAATGCATTTGTTTACAGAAGATCCATTCTTGAAAATGAAGAGATTCGTAGTCAAATCCAAGATTTGATCGACGAGGGTCATATCCGCCCCAACTCCTCTCCTTGTGGAAGTCCAGTCATCCTAGTTCCAAAGAAAGACGAGACTTGGCACATGTGCATCGACTATCGGGCTCTCAACAAAATTTCAGTGAAGAACAAATACCCTCTTCCACGGATTAATGAACTCATCGACAATCTGAAAGGTGCTAAGTTCTTTACAAAACTCGACCTCAAGTCAGGATACCACCATATTCCAATTGAGTCCACCGATGTATGGAAAACGGATTTCAAGACCAAGGAAGGATTGTTTGAATGGTTAGTCATGCCTTTCAATTTGACCAATGCACCTGCAACCTTCATGAGATACATGGATGACCTTCTACGACCTTTCATCGGTAAATGTGTCATTGTCTATCTCGATGATATCTTGATTTTCAGTCGATCATGGGAAGAACATGTCAAACAGCTTCGACAATTCTTTGACACTCTACAACAACATCGACTATATCTGAACATGGACAAATGCTCATTTGTGATGACCAGCATCCAATATTTGGGGTATGTAATTGACTATGTCGACCCATAAAAAGTACAGATCCTCAAAGATTGGCCCATTCCTCAAAACATTCATGAACTAAGAATCTTTCTTGGTTTGGTGAATTTCTATCGACGATTCATACTTGGCTTCAGTCACATCGAATGGCCTTTGAATCAATTAACGAAAGGAAATGGGAAAAATGTCTTCAAATGGACACTAACACAACAACAAGCGTTTGAACAACTCAAAAGCAAGCTTTGTACTGCACCAGTACTTGTGTTACCTAATTTGCATCAGCCCTTTGAGATTGAGACGGATGCATTGGACTATGCCCTCAGCGCAGTGATCACTCAGTCAAGTCACCCAGTCGCATTTCATTCCGAGACTTTCAGCGATACTGTCAGAAGGTACTCGACGTATGAAAAAGAACTGTACGCCATTATGCAAGCTCTTAAGCAATGGAGACACTACATTCTTGGCAAGGAAACGGTCATCCTCACTTACCATAAACCTTTGCAGTTTGCTCCGTCCCAGTCAAAATTATAGACAACTCGACAACTCAAGTGGATTAATTACCTGCAACAATTCCAGTTGGTAATTAAGTATCGGAAAGGCAAAGCCAATGCCGCAGCCGATTGTCTCAGCAGACCACACATTACTCTACTGTCTACAGTGATGAGTATGCAGGGTTATGACACCGCTACTTCGCCACAATTGTGTTCGGTAGACTATGATTTCTCTACAATCTATCGATAGCTTCAGAACGACATGTTTTCGACTACCGACTACTTCCTGAAGGACACCTTGCTATACAAGCTTGGACAACTTTGTGTACCGACCGATGAGCACCGACAGAAGCTCATTTGGGATGCGCACTACAGCAATATTGCAGGACATTTTGGAGTCACAAAAACACTTGTTATCCTCCAAAAGTATTTTTAATGGCCTTCACTTAAATCTAACGTCAACAAGTACATTCGATCGTGCGTGGTTTGTGCCATTGCTAAACTGTTGAATCGATGACAAGGACTGTATACGCCTCTACTAGTTCCTAGTCGACCATGGGAATCTATTTCTATGGACTACTTGACGAGATATCCTACTACCAAACATCAGCATGACGCGATATTAGTAGTAGTCGACAAATTTTCCAAGATGGCTATACTCATACCATGCAAGAAGACGGCGACATCACAACAGACTACTCAGCTCTTCTTTGAACATGTGTGGAAACATTATGGCCTCTTGACGACCATTATTTCCAACATATATGCTAGATTTGTTAGCACCTTTTGGCAAACTCTCTAGCAACAACTCAACACGAGAGTTTCTTTGTCAACAGCCTTCCATCCGCAGATAGACGGACATAAGAAAGTTGTAAATCGCTTAGTCGTACAATTGCTTTGCATGTACAACCACAAGCATCATCAAACATGGGATGAAAACCTTCCACACATACAACACAACTACAATCATGTACAACACAGCTCTACGAGCAAGAGTCCATTTGAGATCTATTACGGATTTTAACCTTTAGCGCCTATCGACTTAATCAGTTCCTTGACACAATCGAACGACACCGACTTCGAAGGAGGAGAAGTGGAGAAAGCATTGAAGTTTAGAAATCAAATCTACAACATTATATATATATATATATCGACTCCAACTCTATGTCGTATATTAAGGCTTCCCATGAATGAGAGACTCGTTCGATTGCTTTAGCAGAGAGTACTTATGCATCTTCCATCTTTTGCATAACCTCAATGGCTTCCTTCTTCCGTTCTTCCAGTACCTTTGGCGGTGTAGTAGATGTCATTTTGGATTCCAACTCCACGACTTGCTTGCAGAGGTTCTCAATGACTTCACCTAGTTTGAAGACTTTTGCTTCTGCAAACATTTTCGGTGTGATGCCTTCATCTGTGAAGTTGCTACAAGTTAGTGTCACAACTGCTTCCATTCGCTGCCTATCATCCTGACAGGTCTTAGCTTTATTGACAATCTCCTTGATTTTATGTTTGAGCGACGAAATGGTTTTCTTTGTTGTTTTCAACTGTCCATAAATCGTCTGGTCTCTTATTTTCATTTCTTTGACTACAACATGTTGAATAGCATGTAATTGATACATGGGCAGTGTAGAAAAATTAACAATGACATGGCCAATACCCTTGACTATGGTATCTAGTTTCGATATTCCTAGGTCAATTACTTGACCAACTACTTGAGAATTTGTTTGTTCTGTCATCGATGGTGTCTCAACATGTCACTCTTCAGAAGGGCCATATTGGTCCAACAACACAGTCGAATATGGTGCTTAGTCAACGGCTACTAGAACTTCTTTCATTGCAGTACAAAGTACCTGCAGGAAATCAATAACGTTGCTTACCAATTATGTATGGCGTTTATCGATCTTGTTGCAACTTTGGTTTGCATTCTCTTCCATGTGATCTGAGAGCAAGTTACAACCATCATTTGTATGACTGACGATCTTAGATGATCTGTCAACCTTCCTCTTCTTATAACTCATCTCAGTTTTTTTAGCGCTTTCTCTTATTGCCCAACTCTGGATCTGTTGGGGTCGCGCTAGATTCTTCGTAACTATTGTAGGGAGAGCTCCTTCGTCTTTCTACTAGTGGCTCGTCTCTAGAATCTCCATTGTGCTTTTTCAATGGGTCGTCCTGTCGTGGTGTTTCTTCTATAGAGAGTTGGTCCTTTGTGACAGGTATACGCCATTCTTCATGCCAATCCTGAATAATGGCTTCAATTTCTTTAGTTGTTAGCTGAAATTGCGTTGCCAACCATTGGTTTTGGGAGTCTTGTCGGGGCTGCAAAAATATATGGTGTGCCCCTGTTACTGATTGAAATGGCAGCCCAAATCATCGCTAAGCATGTGAGGAGGAAGTGACCACTATTACCTTAGTCAACTTCTCTCAACTGCTTCGGAAGCCTAAGCCTCCTAGGGGAGAGCCCTAATACAACTTTGCAAAAGACACTCTGACTCCAAATGATATCTTATATGTATGTATGGTTAGTGACTAGTGCCTAATGGAGTAAAAAATGGAGTGAAGGTGATACTAAGATAAATCTGAATCACGTGGATGCATTCAACCAAAGGTAAGCCGATCATCAAGTGATTATTTCAATGTGAAAATATGCAAGTATTTCCCAAGTATGAGTGATTTATCACCACCAAATATAAAGCATGTGTTTACAACAATACAAGCTACAAGTGTTGGTCATTAAAGTAAATGCTTATGACAACAACAGTATTAGCATCACATAAACAAGTCAATTATATCAACAATGAACTTAATGACAAAACCTAACAACAATAATAATCGTCATTATTATGTATGTGTTCATTATTGTGTAGTAGTATGTATTCAATCATCTACTCATGTATTTATAACAGCATTAGTATTCCATATTGGATTTTACATAAACAACATTAACTTAACAACAATATAAGAATGGGCTAGCAACATAAATTTGTATTCACTGTAGTGTATGTACATAGGCATTAACCAAACAATTATATCAACTTATAACTATGTTGTAGACTGTGTGCACACTGTATGAATGATAGAAAGGACGTTACTAGTCCACTTTTCAGTGTCAAATGAAACCAGCAACATAAGGTCATCTAACCATTGTTGAGTTTGTTGTGTGCAGGTGTTAGGAGGAGGTATGTAAGACCAAAGTATGGGAGGGATGCCACTGTAAAGGCCATCCCTATAGGATAATAAAGGATTGTCACAAAAGGTGTAACCTATGGTGAAGAAGGTTGTTGGAGTAGTAGACCATGGGTGGAAAGAGGGTAAGGAAGAGGGCAACAGAGGTATGGGGGAGTAGGAGTGAGGGTTATTCCTATGGCAGCAGCAGACCCAAGTTAGGTGACAACCCTAAAGGTTGTTAAAGGGTAGGCCCAGGGGTACGTTATAGGTTTAGGGACGGAGCCGAGGTGTCAAGAAAGATAGTGAAGGTTAGAATAGGAGCTAGGAAGGGCTAGCGAAGGTGAAAGAAGCAACAACGAGATTTAAGAGGGAGGTATAAGCTAGCTCTTAGGGCATGCAGTTAGGGAAGCAAGGGTTTGGAAGACTGACCCTATCCTATATCTGCACTAACCTCATAACTAACCTAAAAAACTAACCTGAAAACTAACCTAAACTAACCCTAGACTGGGTTTTTGGAATAGAGGGTGTGAAAACTAAGGGAGTTCAACCCTAGTAAAGCCCTACCACAAGCTATGGAATATAGGAAGGATGGATAACCTAGAGAAGAAGAGATCCTAGGTTAAACGAATAGCCTAGAAAACCAAGGTAAAAACTCCAGAGGACCCTCACACGAAGACGTGCCTCAGCTTGCTAAGGTGACAAGAACGTTGGTTATGGCCTATTTTAGCTAAAAATGCAGCACTATGGATACCATTTATTCATGAACATGCATCATCTACCAACATTCAAACAAAGAGATAAGAAGCCTCACCTCTAAGTGCTCGTGTTAGCCAATAAATCAAAACTTCACCTCGCAAATAATTTCACCAAAGAATTACTAGAAAAAAGCTTGCATTAACCTAGAAAATCTCCCTCAAGAGGGGTGCATCTCTCCAAAGAGCCCTAGCAAGGGTAAAACAAATGCATAGTGTGTTATCCCATGAGTCTTCCATTAAAATAAAGTGACGAGATCTATTTATATGATCTCACACCCACTTTTACAAATAAATTCCAGGCCAACATGCCTTTAAAATGTCAATTTGCAATTATAAAACGTCAACTTAAAATTAAAACAAAATAATAATAAAAATAGCCATTATGTAGGCTAAAGGTAGGCCACCTGGGGTATTTTTATCCCTAGGTGCCAAAATGTTCTCAAATAAGTGAATCACTTCGAACGAAAGGTGGGAGTGAGTTGGAGGGAGGGAGTTATACCCATATAACCCCAAGAATGTTGTAAAATCCTGCAACGCCCTCCTCAAAGCATCAAGAAGGCTTGGTGTGGAGGATGGCTTCCTTTGAGGAGGTAAGGCCAAGGAGATGAGGTGCCAACTATTTGAAGGGCCAGGAGGGTGTTCTAAGTGGTTGTGAAGGGAGACGAATTTCTCGTTGCTGAAGCAGAGGCCACTAGAACACGTAAATATGATATGGATCCATGTGACCCAGTGGTCAACCCTAAGGAGCCCCAAACACCAACCTCGAGGTTAAAAACCCTAACAAAGGGAAATCAACAATGCCATTAAGCCATAGTACTCCTAAAGGAGGGACTAAGGGGCCCACCCATGACCACCATTGCTCGATAACACACCTTCTGGTTGAAAATTTGGCTCTCACACTCTGGGGTACACCTGAAGGTGCGGTAGGTACAAGTGCAACGTAACATGCCCTGACCGAAAATCTTATAATATTTCGAAATCGTTTGATGGTTTCCTCCATTATTCTCGATTGATTTTTTAACAAAATGAATGGCTGCTTCTACTTGTAGATAAAACTCAATATTGTTGTCTTTCTATATTTGCGGGTTCTCCTTGTCAAACCAAATATTTTGTTATCTAGCTCCTTTGCATGGCACGGGGACATCTACCCCTTGGTATTCTGGTGGTTATGCCCATGTGACAAATGAGATTATAATTAAAAGCCACGAGTAATTAAAGGGATTACCTTTATCTTGTGCATCGACGACAACGACTAGTAACTAATTCAACAAATATGTTTCCCAATTCATTTGGACTTCGGGTGTGCACTGCTTTGCCGCAACGATTGTGCTTGTTGTACACTAGTTCGGTCACATTTTTCACAACAACTGGCTAGATAAGACATTAGTTGCGAACCAAACAGTAGTTTCGTCGATATAGGAAATGGCATGGCCTCTCTTATCTCGCGTCAGATCATACTTTTCCTTCATTATATTGACCAGAGTTGTATCCTAGTCCTTGCCAGCGAAAAAGGGTGTTGGGTCAACTCCTGCAAGGGGAAGTTCTGTGATAGATGCTATCAGCTCGACATCAACTAAAATTTTCATGTCGATCCATATATATCCTCCATGAAAACACACGAGTAGTTGTTTTACGCATGCATTAAATTTTGTTGTTCGACCAAAATGCGCCATGTGCATTAGTTACAATAGACCTAATTTATCCAATCCTCTAGCCCACTCCATTGGAGCAATGTGAATCTGGCCATCCTCAGTTTCCTTCACAGTAGTCATATATCGGTCCATGGCAAGTTATGGGAACTTGCGCAGGTCATGGTCGATGAATCCTAATTTCTTCAAGTTTGCTCTAATGTTGGTCATCACCCGAACTCATTTGGGTATTGATGGTGATACCAACTGATACTTCACATTCTTGCCTATAGTAACCTTTGGTGCTTCTGGTGGCCATGGGGGAACATAGTCGAGAAAAATGGATGCCAAACTTGTAGCTTCATCTTCAGGTGGAGGTGTTGTTCTCTTCTTATGACCAGTATGAAAATTGAGTCATAGTAATCTGAGGACCAAGGCACAATCTTACAGAAGATTCAAGATCAATTTACACACAAAATGACATAACAGTGATTCAATTAGAGGTTGCAATTGTATATTATCAATAATTAATCAGAAGTAGTGATACAATGTCAGACACTTGCATGAATAGCAAGACAATTCGAATTCCTAAGAGGTCATTTGAATTGCACACATGAGAGTGGCTTAGCTGTTGGTTAGCCACACTAAACACATAAGTTAACCACTAATCACAATCAATAATCGGCTCTTACTGAATCGGAGGCAGTTATGACCGAGTCTAATTGAATAGAACTCAACTGCATGTCAATCAGTAGGTGGGGGCGCATATATGACTTCAATTAGATTCGATGAAGTGAATTGAACTAAACTTAGTCACCAGAAGTTGTTGGAGGCGCCTTAGATCACTCCAGTTGACTGGAAATTGCCCAAAATAGAAAAAAATAGTGATGGAGGTGCCTTTATAGCTGCAGTTTAACTGAAAGTAGGTGGAATAACCATAATTTAACTGATTTGGGGTGCTTAGGTCATGCAAATCAACCAAGATTTGCTCCTTGATTGAAGGAGGAAGCTCAGTTAATCTCCCCGATTGAAGGAGAAGACATAGTTAGCCTCCCTGATTTAAGGAGGATGATCCAGTTGATGATGCAGTCACATATTTGAGCAAATAACTTAGGACACGTGGTAAAATAGGCCAATTATGCCAAATAAACATGTGCGGGTTGGATAATGACTCCAACCCCCCCCCTAATCTATACTCATGTGGAGGAGTAAAAAAAATATGGCCCCGACAACAAAGGCCATAGGTTACCCTTTACAATAAAGTAACTCTAAAATGCTCAAAAAAATCTAAGTGAGGAAAAGAGGAAAACCCAGTGGGAACGAAACCTCCCCTCAAACTAAAAACTAAATAATTAACTGACTTTCACCCTGATGAAATCACCCCCAACAGTGAATGGAGGTAAGTGAACTTTTTCTCAGTAAAGTTCTTGGTGAAAATGTCTACAATCTGCTCATCTGAGGGGCAGTATTGCAGAACAATGGTCCTGTCATGCACCAACTCCCTGATGTAGTGCATGTGGATCTCAATGTGTTTGGTTGTCTGCCGTTGAACCGGATCTGTTGATATTTTTATAGCACTTTGGTTGTCACAAAAATGACAGTGGATGAAGCACTACCAATCCCAAACTCATACAAAATACCTTGCAGCCAAACTGCCTGGATGCAAGCAATGATTGCTCCCCTGTACTCTACCTCTGCTCAGGAAAGGGAAATGGAAGCCTGCTTTTTGCTGGACCAGCAAATTTTCCCACCACCAAACATAAACACATATCTGAAAGTGGACTTCCGATCTATGTTATCTCCCGCCCAATCGGAATCTGTAAAACCGACCAAATCTAGCTCAGAATCTGCAACATAGTGAATAACATAGGATCTAGTACCCTACATGTACTGTAGAATCCTCTTGGATGACCTCCTATGAAGCTCATGAGGCTGCTGCATATACCTTGATACAACATTCATGGCATAACAAATGTTAGGCCTTGAATGTGTCAAGTATAGAAAACTTCCGATCAAATGACAGTAAATAGTGGAATCCATCTGTGGAGTTGCTTTTCCTTGTTCAAGACTGATTCATGAGAGGAAAGGAAATGGTGCCACCTTACAATCAACCATGTTAAACTTAATTAATAGGTCTGAAACATATTTTGACTATGTCACAATTATCCCATCATAGTCTTGAATGATTTCTAGCCCGAGAAACTGTCTCAGCAGGCCTTGATCACTCATTTCAAAAGCATCATGAATAACAGTTTTTATAAAAGCAATCGAAGCAAGTGTGCTTCATGTTATCAAAAGATCACCCACATACAATACTATGACCAGAATATTACCTTCATACTGCTGCAAATATACATTTGGATCAGATTTGCATCTCTCAAAGTTATGTGAGAGCAGAAAGGAACCCATTTTGGCATACCAAGATCTTGGGGCCTGTTTCAAGCCATATAAAGATTTATGCAACTTGAAAACCAACGATGGATCTGATGTATAGAATTCAGATTGATTCATGTATATCTCTTCTTGCAAGTCTCCATGGAGAAAAACACTCTTGACACCCATGTGATGCAACTCCTAGTGCTTGGATGCGGCAATGGCCAAAACTAGCCTTATGGAATCCATCTTTGCCACCTATGCAAAGGTCTCATGGTAGTCCACTCATTGGACTTGGGAGAATCCTTTTGCAACTAACCATGATTTATAATTGTAGGTTGACCCATCTGCAGCAACCTTTGTCCGATATACCCACTTGCATTGAACAAGTTTCCTCCCAGGTAGAAGAGAAACTAGCTCCCAAGTTGCATTTTTCCGAAGACAGTTGAACTCTTCATCCATTGCAGCTTGCCATCTCAGATCATTCTGAGCATGGTAGTAGGACTTGGGATCAGACCTAATCATCATATATCAGGTCTTAGACAATAAGGAATCATTGCAAGAAAGAGCAATGCCTGCTCTTTGAAAATCAAACCAGGTTCTCCTTGGATTAACAGGATTTCCAATATCTAACTCGGCAGATGAGAGGGTCTTTTCCGCCCATTTTGGGACGTGAGTGGGCACATTATAATCCAATTAAGAACTTGATATATTTTTTTCACTGATATCAGACATCATATTTGAAAAATGAGATCTTACACTCCCATTTTCATCATCAGAATCATTAGCAGAACGGGAGGAAATTTCAGTAGTTTCTTCCTCGACTAGTTCCACATCTTGGAGAGGTTCTTCAAAGCGGAGACTTCTCTCAACGAATATTTGTTTAGTTATGATATTCAAGAGTTTGTATCCCTTTTATTCCTATGGATACCCAATGAACATATACTCAATACTCTGTGGTTGCAAAGACTTCCTCTTGTAAAGTGGAATTTGAGCCCAAGCAGTGGACCCAAAAACTCTGAAATTGGACACATCCAGTTTGTGCCCAAAGTATGCTTCAAAAGGAGTTTTTCCTTTCACAGAAGTGAGGGACCCTATTTATAATGTAGGCAACAACATCCATTGCCTCAGCCCAAATCTTTTCAGCCAAATCTTTGGCTTCCAGCATGCAGGTGGTCATCTCTTTGAGGGCCCGGTTTTTCCTTTCCGCTACACCATTATGCTGGGGTGTGTAGGGAATGGAGTGCTGGATATTTATCCCATATTTAGCACATATTTGCAGCAAATCAGACTTGATATACTCTCCTCCATTATCATATCTGAGAGACTTTATCTTCTTGCCACAGACATTCTCAACATATGCCTTGAACTCAATGAATCTTTCAAGAACTTCAGATTTTTTCTTTAGGAAGAAAACCTAAGTGAATTTGGAGAAGTCATCAATAAAGGTGAGCACATACCTTGAACCAATCATGGAGGTTGTAGGAATAGTACTATTGATATCAGAGTGGATCAGCCCCAAAATACTCGTTTCTCGGCTTGCCTTTCCAGGATCAAATTTGTGCTCAGGGTGTTTGTCAACAATGCAACCTTTGCAAATTCCACTGGAGGTTTTGATGGTTGGGAGGCCTTCCACCATGGAATGTTTTTGAAGTTGCTGCAAGTATTTGAAGTTCAAATGTCCAAATATTTCCTGCCACAGCCGACTAACCTCATTCCCATGAGTCATAAGAGCGGCGGGCTTTCCATCCGGTACAAACTTGGAAAACTCATAGGTCTTAGCTGAATGATTCACTATACATGTTGCAATGAGTTTCCAGGATGCAATCTCTAAGATCTCAACATCATTCGGGCTAAAAGTAACTCTCTTGGGAACTCCTATGTGTTTCATTTGATATACACTCAACCGATTAGAGGACAAGGAGGGTACATACAGAACATCATAGAAGCTGCCATGTTCAAGTTTTACAGTACCTTTTCCTTTCGAAATGGTTTGAGAATCATCTCCCATGTGAATGGGAATGTTGTTGTCAGAGTCCAATAATGAAAAGGATTCTTTTCTTGCCACCATATGGTTTTAAGCACCAGATTCTATGAGGAGAGCTCTAGGCTTCGAAACATTTGCCATGAGGGCATGTCCTCTTTCTCACTGGTTGTTCCGATCATGATTTTCTCTCTTCCTTGTACCCTCGGGAAGATTGATGTTATTCTTCTCAAGGAGAAGAGTCATAACATCAAGTTGTTTCTTCATGCAGGAGCTTTCAAGGTGAAATACTTCCCTCAATAGGAACATTTGACCTTCTCTTTGCCTTCCTTGCCTTTGTTCTTGTTCTTTCTTGAGCCTGATGGCTCATCAAGCTGCTGAGGTTTCTCCTTTTGCTTTGGAGCATCAAACTTAGTCATTTGGTTCTTTTGCTTGCCCTTTTGCATTCATATCCTTGGGTCCTCCAACAAACAGAGCGTGATCCTTGGAAGATCTGATGATCCCCATTTGGAGAAGCTTGTCATGCTCGTTTGTGAGAGACTTAATGAATGCATTGAGGGACGAAATTTTCCAATTTGGGATTGTGAGCTTCCCAGTATGGAATGTGGACACAAAGACCAAATAATCCAGACCAAGCTTTGAGAGGATGGCTAGGATGAGTTGATCATCCTCCTTCTCAACTTTACACTACTTCAACTAGAGCACCAGGTGCTTGAACTTGGTGAAGAAATCATTCATGGTTTCGAAGTTGTTTGGGTTTAGAGAAATCAGCTCATTCTCTAGCTGATAGATCCTCAAGTAATCTTGCTTATCAAACTTAGTAGCAAGTTGATCCCAAATCTTCTTCGGAGACTTCAATCTTGTGATGTGGAAAATAAGATCTCTAGAGATTGTAAGGTACATAAATACATATGCTTCATCAAGATTATTCCAGTATTTTTCTTTGTCAACGACATGATTGGGCTCTATTTCTGTGTCCATTATGACTCTGTAGATTCCTTTGGACCGAAGTTGAATCTCCATCTCCCCCTTCCATTGGTGGTAATTGAAAGGAGTGAGTAGATTCACATAAGAGGCCATGCTACTGCTGTAGCGAATGCAGCGAAAAACCTGTAAGAAACCTACCCAAAAAAAAGGGGCACCGTAAGGTCGGACAGGATGCACTTTTCAAGTTTTCATCACACCCAGCTTAATCAATCAAGTAAGCTTGATCAACAATTCCTTTGCCTAGGACTCATGTGGTAAACTTTCTGCTTTCGGTGCAAAGCTGGAATTTTTGAGCTTTTTGCTCAAATTGCATGATAGATCCGTCAAGAAATCTTGTTGGAGAAGAAGAGCCTTGTCCCGCCGTGGATATGATACCATATGAAAATTGTGTCACTGTAATATGAGGACCAAGGCACAATCTTAAAGAATATTCAAGATCAATTTACACACAAAATGACATAACAATGTTGCAATTAGAGGTTGCAACTGTATATTATCAATATCAATCAAAAGTAGTGATACAATGTCATACACTTGCATGAATAGAAATACAATTTGAATTCCCAAGAGGTCATTCGAATTTCACACATGAGAGTGGCTTAGCTGTCAGTTAGCCACACTACACACATCAGTTAATTGGATCTAACTGAATCGGAGGCAGTTATGACTAAGTCTAACTAAATATAACTCAAGTGCATGTCAATCAGTAGGTGGGGGCGCATATCTTACTTCAGTTAGCTCCAATGAAGTGAACTGAACTAAACTTCATCACCAGAAGTTGTTGGAGGCACATTAGATCACTCTAGTTAACTGGAAATTGCCCAAAATAGACAAAATAGCAATGGAGGCGCCTTTACAGATGGAATTTAACTGAAAGTTGGTGGAATAACCATCAGTTAACTGATTTGGGGCACTTAGGTCATGCATATCAACCCATATTTTCTCCTTGATTGAAGGAGGAAGCTCAGTTAGTCTCCCCGATTGAAGGAGAAGACATAGTTAGCCTCCCTAATTGAAGGAGGATGATCCAGTTGATGATGCAGTCACATATTCGAGCCAATAACTTAGGATAAGTGGTAAAATAGGCCATTTAGGCCAAATAAACATGTGTGGGTTGGATAATGACTCCAACAACTAGTTCCATGACCATCTTGTTTCTTTCTTGATGGGCCAGGCGGGTCTGGTCGTAAAACAACTGTAGGTATCACTAATGACTATGAAATGGGTTATGTACTTCTTGGCAACTGTGAAATAACTTCTGTAATGTCTTGCATAATGTTAAGTTTTCTATTATGTCATATCTTAAGTCCTAACTTGATTAACATTTAATACATTTTTCATAATAACAACATAAAGAGGATAACTGAAAGAAACACAATCACAAGGTACACAACAATTTATCATATGAAAACACTAAAGGGAAAAATCCAACAAAACTTCCTCAATATAGATTACTGGTATGAAATGACCAAATAATAAGGTCTCATAGATAGAGAGACCAAACCCCAAGCATAAGAGCCAAAACACCAAAGGCACTAGTCCTCCTCCTCTGTCACTCCTTCTTTCTCTCTCTTGCCTAACACAATTGTGTGTGAGTGTGTACAAATGAGGGAGGGTGCCTCCGTATTTATATTGATATTCCCAATTGACATTTTCCCTAACTGGGCCGACATATCTAACTAACAAGGACAACCTACCTAGGAAATCCCACAATAATAATTATATTATTCTTTTCAGGGTGCTATCGACCCGACTTACAATAGAGGGTTTACTTCATGACTTTTACATGACCTTTTACATTGACATCTCCCTAAGGAGGAATAATAATGATGTGAAGTACAGGTAGAATATTCTTCAAAGTTACATTATTTCAACACTCTCACTTAACAACAAGGGTATTCTACTTACAGCAACAACTACTGGTGTGGCTCGACACAACATCATTGGAAGGAGAGAGAGAGGAGGCATCGTCAACATCTTCTTTTTGAACATTATCTGGTACATCTATATATCGTTGAAAGTTTTGAACAACATCATCATCTTCAGCACGGAGCTCGAGTGTCAACATCTTCAGTAGAGAGTTGAAGTATCATCATCAACATATTTAGTACATAGTTGAAGCATCATCATCAACATCTTCAATACAGAGCTGAAGAATAATCACTTGCAATAACATTATTAGCAGCATGGAGTTGTAGCATCATCATCTACAACATGGAACTGAAGCATCATCTGCAGCATGGAGTTGGAGCATCATTATCATATGTTGGAACATCATCATATGCAACATGGAACTGAATCATCATCTACAACATGGGATCAGGTCATCATCATCTGCAGTATGGAACATCATCATATGCATAAAAAATTATATATAACTAGCATCGATAGCACGAGGTTGGCTCATCAGCATAAGGATGGAATAACAATAACAATGACAACATGAAGATGGCTCATCAGTATAAAGCTGGAACAACAATAACAACGACAACACGAGTCTGGCTCATCAACATAAAGCTGGAATAACAACAACAACATGTGACATCATCATCAACAACTCAAGGCTGGAGTAACATCATCTATGGCATGTATAACAATAACCAACACGATCCTTCCTTTTGGAATTATGGGATCATGGAAAACACATATGTGGTACTCATAAAATCCTTCCTTTCAAAATTACGGGATCAAGACTTTGCAGAGCTACCAATACTAATCACATCTAACACATACATACATAGCACAATCCTTCCTTTCGAAATTACGGGATCAAGTCCACCACTGACATCCTGGACGATCCTTCCTTTCAGAATTACGGGATCAATTCCACTACTAACATTCTAGATGATCCTTCCTTTCAGAATTATAGGATCAAGTCCATTACTAACATTATGGACGATCCTTCCTTTTAGAATTACGAGATCAAGTCCACTACTAACATTCTGGACGATCCTTCCTTTTGGAATTTCAGGATCAAGTCCATTACTCATCAATATTTAAGATGATTCTTAGTTTTGGAATTACAGAATCAAGTCTAAGGATTATTAGTCATTCCACATCAATATTTAAGACAATCCTTCCTTTCGGAATTACGGGATCAAGTCTAAGGATGATTAGTCCTAACATCTATATCTTGGAGGATCCTTCCTTTTGGAATTACGAGATCAAGTCCATCAAGATCAACATTTAAGATGATCATTCCTTTCAGAATTATGGGATCAATTCTAAGGATGATCAATCCCAACATCAACATCTTGGACGATCCTTCCTTTCAGAATTACGGGATCAAGTCCATCAAGATCAACATTTAAGAAAATCATTCCTTTCATAATTAATGGATCAAGTCCGTCAAGGTCAACATTTAAGACGACCCTTCCTTTCATAATTACGGGATCAAGTCTAAGGATGATCAATCCCAACATCAACATTTTGGATGATCCTTCCTTTCGGAATTACGGGATCAAGTCCATCAAGATCAACATTTAAGACGATTCTTCCTTTCATAATTACGTGATCAAGTCTAAGGATGATCAATCCCAACATCAACATCTTGGAAGATCCTTCCTTTTGGAATAGCAGGATCAAGTCTAAGGATGATCAATTCCAACATCAACATCTTGGAAGATCCTTCCTTTTGGAATAGCGGAATCAAGTCCATCAAGCTCAACATTTAAGACGGTCCTTCCTTTCGGAATACAGGATCAAGTCTAAGGATGATCAATCCCAACATCAACGTCTTGGACAATCCTTCCTTTCATAATCACAGGATCAAGTCCATCAAGATCAACATATTGGACGATCCTTCCTTTCTGAATCACGCGATCAAGTCTAAGGATGATCAATCCCAACTAAGCTACTTGATATGATCAGGATTCCATAGTATCAATACTACTCCCCCTTTCGAGGGAAGTCCTTACAGACAACACCAAGCTTGTCTCGGAAGTATTCAAACTTTAAACGAGACAGAGGCTTAGTCAACACATCTGCAACCTGCTCATATGTGCTCACATATTGGAGCTTTATAGCTCCCTTCTGCACCATGTCACAAATGTAGAAGTACCAGATTTCTATGTTCTTCATATTATCATGGAACATGGGGTTCTTTGTCATCTTCATGCAGCTTTGGTTATCACATAGAATCATGGTAGCATCCATCTCCAAATTGAATTGATGTGATTACAACTTCCAAAGCCATATGGATTCACAAATGACGAAACAAGCTACAATATATCCTGCTTTTGTAGTGCTGAGAGATCATGGATGACCCAAGACTAAAACATCCTCCTGAAGTGCTCTTTCTATTTGAGACACTTCTTTCCCAATATGAATCTATAAGACCATATAGTCTAAAGTCATGATCTCTAGTATAACTGATACGATAGTCTATTGTACCTTTTAAGTACCTTATCTGTAACACCCCGGTTTTGACCCTGTTTGCATTGAATGTACATGATGTATATATTGTAATGAATCGTGGTGTGGAGCTAAAGGCAAAATCCCCACCATCGATTTAGTTGTGTTATGTTTCGGTGAACGGAATCGTTGCCGATGGTCTATCGTGGTATATGGCATATATTAAGTTTGGTCATCATGTAAATATGCATCTTTAATTAAATAACCCAACCAGCTATGCTCGCAGCAACTAAATTGAGAAGGGGCATGATTTTCCTAAGGGTAAGGGGGGGGATGTCAAACCTTAAACCAATGGGGAAAAAAATCCATGCGTCACCACCCTATTTGATTTTCCCATCTTTCCTTGTTTGATCCAACTACCACTTTAAAAGTTCTGCAGTTATGGCTGGGGAGTGGAGTGTGGTAGAACTGTCAGTCCTTGCCCACACGCACACTCCACCAGTAGGTTGACCCTCACGTTGGAAAGGAAACCACCACTGCCATCACTCCATGCGAACTCCCCACTCTCACTACTATGCCATTCTCTCCATTGTCGGTTCATCCTCATGCAGGGATGGTAGTTCTGTTCATTCTCATGCACAGGATTCTTCCTGGTTTTGACTCACGCAGCGAGTTGGGAGCCGTGTTCTGTCACCCATGATTTCCCTGTGAAGGGCCATTCATGTTTTTCTGCTATGTGTATGTTTTCCTTACCGATTGGTGGCCTGTGTATATGCTTTTTCACCTACCTAGCTGAGAACCTGGCTTTCCTCTTCCATCTTCAGACTGTGTAATTTTCCCCTGTGGCTTCATTATTCAGAACGGGCTGTTTTTTCCCCATGTTTATTGGTTGTGCTTGTTGTTACAATTTGGGGGCTGCTGTAAGTTGCTTGGGAGTCGTTTTGGCCACGATAGGGCCAAGAACAACTCAGGAGTCATTTTCCATGTCTAAGCTGTAACTGCTGGTTGATTGCATGCATGGAATGGTTGGTCTTCAGACTGTGTTGGGGGCAGGGATGAGGGATTGGTTTGCTTGATAAACCTGGTGTGTTTGGAAACCACACAGTCAAAGCTATAGGGTTGGATTTCTTCTCCACAACCCCTGAATAGCACTGGAAGGGAAGTTAGGGCCTAAGGGACTGTGTAGCAGAGAAGGGACTGATTTCTTGTGTTGGGTGTGTGCGGATGTCTTAGAAGTTAGGATAGTTCTGGTGTAGGTGTTCCTAGTTCTGTAACGGGCTCACCAACTTAGCATTTAACCTTTCCCAGCTCCTGGATGGCCTGATAAACCCAACTGTGTTGGCTTGGTTGATCCATTGTTTGCATGATAAACCCAACTGTGTTGGCTTGGCATGTTTTGTTATCCTTGGCTATGTGTAAGCCTGCTAGTTCCTTATTCCTTGGGGAATCATGCTCGGCTCGGGGGTGGCAGCGTTGCTGAGAGACTAAGGAGCATGCTGGCCTATGGTTGGGTGGAACGTTGCAGCGACGTAGCTGGTTGGGGGACAAGTTCTTTATAAGATAAGTAATCTTGTCTATTTACTTCTGCAATCATATTTACTGTTAATAAATTTTGATGAACATGTTGAATGCTTGTATGAATGTATGTCTGCTTCTGCTGTATGATAAATAATCATGTATGCATGTTCTAGTTCAAAGCATTTTGTTTCAGCATTTTTGTACATACACGTTCATGGGGCAGTTGCCCGATGGTTAATGTCATGGTAGTGTCCTCTTCATCGGTCGGAGGGTCAGGGACGTTACATTATCACATGCTTTGCAGCTACCAAGTGAACATGTATGGGATCAGCCAGATACTAACTCAAAGTGCTTACCACAAAGCATATATCTGACTGGGTATTCGAAAAATACATTAATGAAACAATGATTTGTCTGTATAGTGTCACATCCACTACTTCTGACGAAGCATCAACCAACAACTTCAAGTGTGTATCCATGGGTGTGGCCATGGCTTTACATTCCAACATGTCAAACCTTTTCAGGATTTCCACCATATACTTCCCTTGGTTAAGAAAGATTCCTTCAGGGATCTTCCATACCTCAAGACCTAGAAAATAATGCATCAAGGCAACGTCTTTCATCTCGAATTCTGCAGCGAGCTTCTTCTTACACTCCGAGATTTGCTTCTCATTGCCTGTCAGGAATAAGTCATCCACATACAACAATAATATGACAGGTTCATCATCCATAACCTTGAAGTAAAGGTTAGGATCAACCTTACTTTTGGTAAATCCCAAGCTCGTCTAAAAGCTATCAATTCTCGATAGAAGGCTTCTTCAATTTATAGACATGTGTTCTTCTGTCTTTGACTTCAAAACCTTGTGGTTGTTCTATGTACACTTCTTCTTCAATGACATAATTTAGGAAGGTTATTTTCACATCTATCTGGTGTAACTTTCATTTTGTCTTGGTTGTTAGTGCCATGATGGTTCTTATAGAAGTGTACCTTGCTGCATGAGCAAATGTCTCTCCATAATCATTTCCTTTATTTTGAGAGAATCCACGGGCCAGAAATCTGGCTTTGTACTTCTCAATACTACCATCGACTGTATGTTTTATCTTGTAGATCCATTTGGAAGATACCACACTTTTGCCTTCTGGCTTGGGAACTATTTCCCATACATAATTCTTCATTATGGATTGGTATTCTTCTGTCATAGATTCTACCCATTCTTTATTTTGAAAAACTACTTCAAAACAAGTAGATTCTTTGTCTACAAGATCACACATCAAAACCACATAACTAGGAATTTGCTTTGGCCTTTTGCTCTACCTTCTGGAGCCTTTTAGAGCACCATACCTTTCTGCTTCTTGAATAATATCATGGGCCCAAGCTTCCTTTCTCTTGTGGGAGATATTCATGTGGGGAGGTTTTTGGGGCTCCAACATATCATGTTCTTCCAGAATCTCATCATGATGAGAAGGTGTAACTTCTTTCATTGGTTCTGCAGCTCTAAGGGCTACAACTTCTTCATATGTTTCTTCAGGTTGGCACTTTGTCAACTTCTTGAGAGTTGCATCTTCATCAAAGGTTACATAGTTTCTAATTTCCATATGATGGTAACTTGGTATATTGATTCTGAAGCCCTTGGAGACCTCACAATACCCAACAAATATTCATTTCTTTCCGGAAGTATCCAACTTGGTTCTTTTCTCTTTTGGTATATGAACAAACAATGGACAACCAAATATCTTGACGTGACTTACCTCTGGTTTATTTCCTGTGAACATTTCTTCAGGGGTCTTGAATCTGGGTGCATTATGGGGTATTCTATTATGTACATATATTGTTGTCCTTGCTGCTTCAGGCCATAAGCGCATACGAAGATCTTGATAATGGATCAAGGCTTCTTCTGAGTGACATCTCAGTTCATACAAGCCACCCTCTGGTGACAGATACATCTTCTAAATATTCTTCAACTTCTTCTTTTGCTTACTTCCTGGTAGGTTCTTCTTCTTCTAAGTTAGCATGATGTCTTTTGCTATTCTTCCACTTATATTCTCCTTTCTTTGTCGAACAATTTCTGGCAATGTGTCCTATCTTATCACAATGGTAACATTGGTAAGTGGATAAATCTTTTTTCTTGTAATCTCCCTTTTTATTCTTTTAAAACTTCTTAGGAGGATAAGACCCCTTATGAGTTTCCTTTTTGAAATGATGCTTTCCTTTTCTTCTTCTGGTATGAGTAGATGGAGCATGGTCATCATCTTTAAGTAGTGCTTCTCAGTTAGCTACTCTAGCTTCTTCTTGAACACATTCTTCCCATAGGATGTCAAAATTTAGGATTTCCTTCCTTGCACAGATTATCTGGATGAAGGAGTCCCATGGTCTAGTAAGACCATTCAGAGTAGTCATTGCTAGTTCAATTTCATCAATCTTATCTTCAATTGCTTCTAGTTGATCTTTGAATTGAGAGACCATTGTGAAGTATTCATGGATGGATTCACCCTTTCCCATCTTTGTACTTTTGATTCGAGCTCTCAAGTTCATCTTTAGGTTGATGTTTCTTCCTTCATGTATTGCCGATAGGGAATCAAACATTTCCTTAGGTGTATCCTTCGAGGATACTTGAGGAATCAAGTCATCCTTGTTTGAATCAACTAAGATCCTCTTGGCTCTAATCATGTCTATGTTATACATTTCCGTTGCTTCATCTTCTTCATGCTCTGGCACAACTCCCTTGATAAACTTTGCAAGATCATTCTCTTCTACAATGAATCTTATTCTGTATTTCCAAGCACATAAGTTTTCTATGCCTTCCAACTTGTCATCAAGCGCAGTGCTTGGAGACATCTTGGCTCAGAGATCAGAAAATGACCGAAATTAAAAAATTCTCATAAATGAAAACTGTACTCACCAAAAGATGTGCTTTATTGAGGCAAGTATGATGTACAATCAATTTATGAAGAATCCAAATTCTAACCCTTGAAACTGGACTTGCAAGATCATGGACTGCAGTTTTTGGTTTTGTTTCTAGTTTTTTGGTTTTCTAGATTCAATCCAAACTAGGGGTTGACTTTCTCAAGGATATTCCCACTGAAAAAATTTGATCTTGGTGCCAAAATATGCACCTAGGAGGGGCACACTTCCCTATGTCACTTGCACTAAAAAATTCCACTTTATTAGAAAACCCTAATTTTTTTGTCTGGAGAAGGAGAGAGAGCTTTACCTTATGAAAGCTACTCTTTGTCCAAATAAGGAGAGAGAGATTTACCTTATGAAAGTTTACTATGCTGCCATAGCTTAAGTGCTAACTTGATTAACATTGAATACATTTTCATAATAACAACATAAAGAGGATCATTGAAAGAAACACAATGACAAGATACACAACAATTTATCCTGGGAAAATCCTAAAGGGAAAAACCCAGCAAAACTTTCTCAATATAGATTACTAGTATGCAACGAAAAAATAACAAGGTCCCATATATAGAGAGACCAAACACCAAGCATAAGATCTAAAACACCGAAGAAAGTAGTCCTCCTCCTTCTCTGTCCCTCCTTCTTTCTCTCTCTTGCGCAACACAAGTGCGTGTGAGTGTGTACAAATGAGGGAGGGTGCCTTCCTATTGATACTGATCTTCCCAATTGACATTTTCCCTAACTGGGATGACCTGTCTAACTAACAGGTTTGACATACTTAGGAAATACCACAATAATAATCATATTATTATTTTCTGGGTGTTATCGACCTGACTTACAACGAAGGGTTTACCTCATGACTTTTACATGACCTTTTACATCAGTGACATCTCCCGAAGGAGAAATAATAATAATGTGAAGTACAAGTAAAATATTCATCGAAGTTACATTATTTCAATACATAATTGGTGTAGGTGAGGAAATCTCAAGACCTGATTCTTGAACGGTGCTTGTGCTTTAGATAAAAATAACCATACTCTGTGAAAATAAATTCGTCTCAACAGTTGCAGACAGGCAGTTCAATGCAAGAGTCAGTTCATTAGATGTAATGAAATGATGAATCCTCGGCGTGAAGATGAAATATGTTTACTCCATCGATCACTCGGTCATTCACATGATCTTGCAATAAATGGAAAGGTGGCACCAATTTTCGTCACATGGTGCAATATTTCTAATCATTTCAAGGAAACTGCCACCCAAACCATCACTTCGCTTGTTAGTTTAACAATAATTATTGTGCATTAATGACAGATGTGACCAAAAAGCATGCCGCCAAAATCTTTCGTTACTTAACATTAGTTGTCAGCCAACTGTTATCTATGACAACAATTACTCTTTTGCGACAGACATATAGCCTGTGACATAATTCTTCTTTGTGTGACAGATGGATAAGATGCGAAAATTTTCTTCCTTTACGACATAAAATCTCTTGTGTGATAGACCCATGGTCTGCGACAACAGTCTATACCTTGTGATATCAATTCTTCTTTTTACAAAACACTCATAAGTTTGTGAAAAACACTGATAATCTTTTGAAAAACACTTATAAACTGACAAAAATAAAACTCATAAACGGTGTGATAACAACACTCATACTCTTTTTTTCTTTTCCTTTTTTGAACTATGAGAAGACCTAAGTGTAGCTATCTAGATAAGGCTTTAGCCGACTTCCATTCACTAATCCTTTGAACGATGTACTATCCAATTTCTGCAATTGCACTACTCCTCCTTTAGTGATTTGAATGACAATGTATGGCCCCAACCAATGTTGTTGAAGCTTACCATGATGCTTCAAAAAATTACTATCATAAAGGAGAAAAAAATCTCCAATCTGAATTAATTGCTTATGCTTGATATGTTAGTCTTGCTAAGATTTCTGTCGCACCTTCTCGACATTTTGATGATATCCTGTGACGAATCTGTCTTCTTCTAATTGTACAAGCTGCAAATATATTTCTTCAACAACACCAACATTAGTCATTTTGGTAACCACACATATTCTTAGATTGGGTACAATATATTCCATCGACATAACAACCTCTTGTCCATAAACTAGTCAAAATGGAGTTTGACTTGTCAACTTTTTACGGTTGGTGCAATATGCCCATTATACTGCAGGGATTTTCTGATCCCAATCATCTCTTTGAACATTACAGATCTTTGTTAATGCGTTCTCCGTAATCTTATTAAATGCCTCTATAACACCATTTACTTGTGGGTGGTACAACGTTGTCTTCTGGTGTTAAATTTGAAATTCCTTAGTTAATTTGTACAACTAATTGACAAAATGTGTGCCCCGATCACTTATCATAATCTTAAGACATCCAAATCGGGTTACTACATGGTTGAACAGAAATCTTGCAGCAATCCCGATAGTACAATATTTTACTAGGGCTGATTCAACCCATATGGTCAAGTAATCTGTCGCAATGATAATGTAACATGCACCTGTTCTCTTTCCTGTTGGATTAATAGGTCCAACAAAATCAACAACCCATTTGTCAAAAGCCCGTAGAGTTATGTGGTACTAGTGGCATCTCTTCTCATCGTTTTGACTTTCTAGTTCTTTGGAAGATATCATAGTTGCGACAATAATCTCTAGCATCTGCATGCAAAGTAGGCCACCACAATAATGCTTGTAATATCTTACACACTGTTTCTTTTCCTGCATAATGACCTCCTACAACACCAACATGTGCTTCATTCAATATCATTGGTCGCTCATGTTCCAAGACACATCGACGAAGGATTTCATCTGGTCCCATTTTGTATAATTGTCCCACAATAAATTGGAAGTTTGCAACTTTTACTACTAGTTGTTTCTTTTGTAAAGTATTGAATCCTTCCGACACATATTCCGTACTCAAGAAATGTACAATATCTCTATAGTGATCATCAAACATCTTGATTGTAAATAATTGTGTGCCAGGGAGACTATCGTCGAGATATCTAGGCTCTTCTCCACTTTCTAATATCGACAGGTGGTCGGATCTTGAATTCAGTCGACTTGGTTTAACAATAATCTCAAAGTCAAATTATTGGAATAGGAGAAGCCATCGACAAATCCTCCTCCAACACTAGCTTATTAACCAGATATTTCAACGTTGAACGATATTTGTACATCTTGAAATTTCCTCCCAGCAAATAGTGTCAAAGTTTTTGAAGTGTATACCATAGCTAGTCATTTTCTTTCCATCGTGGTATAGTTCTTCTCTACTGTTGATAATTTTTCTACTGGAAAATGCGATGTGGTGATCAATAGATCCTTTGCCTGGCTACGCAAGTACCACACCCAGTGCGACAGACGACGCATCAACATGTACGTGAAACTCTTTCTTCCATTCATGAAACACTAATATGGGTGTTGTAACCGTCTTATTGTTCAGGAAATCCTGACTCTTTTGACATTGTTCACTCCACTGAAACTTAACATCCTTCTTCAATAATTTCTCCATAGAGGTAGTCACTTGTACATATCCTTTGATAAATTTCTGATAATACCCCATATGTCCCAATGTAGTTCTCAATTGCTTTACTATCGAGTGTGGTGGTAGGTCGACAATAATCATGATCTTTGTAGGATCCATCAGTATTCCATCACGACAAACCACATGACCCAACAAGATTCCAAAAGGAGCACAAAAAATGCATTTCTTCAAATTAAGGGAAATTTGGAACTATCGACATCGTTCCAACATAATTCTAAGAGTCTCAATATGATCTTTTATAAGCCCAAATATCGTTCAGTCATCAAAATAGACTTTAAGGAATTTATGAATAAAATCTTTAAATGCAATGACAACTATCCTAGAAAAGGTAGCAGGAGCATTCTTAAGTAAAAAAGGCATTACCGTATATTGGAAACGTCCCCACTCCATCACAAAGGTTGTCTTGTGTTGATCTTTTTTTGCAATTATGATCTGATGGTAACCAGAGAACCATCAGTAAAGGAATATATTTCTTTTCCCCCGATAATCTTCAATAGTTCATCTGTAAGCGGTGTCAGAAATGGGTTGTGGAGGAAGGAATCATTTAATTTTCTTAGGTCGATGCAGATACACACTTCACCAACAATTTTCTTAGCTTGTACCACCATAGGTATAATCCATTCAGATTCTTCAATAGGTTCTATAATGGCCACATCTAACATTATGTCTAACTCTGTTTTAACTTTTTCTTTATACCTTGGATTGAGCCAATATGATCGTTGTTTAACAGGCTTTGCGTCGAGCTTCAATGGAATATTCATTTCTCCAAGATCTCCAACAATTCCTTTCATTTCATAAAACTTAGTGGGGAACAGATCCTGAAACTCATGTAGTAAGTCTGTAATATTTCTGGCGGTCTCATTATCCCAGTAGTCCCCAATATTAGCAATCTTCGGGTTCTCTAAAGAACCAATATTCACCTTCTTTATTTTCAGAGGATTTAAAAACTTGTCACTAGACGCACGTGATCCTTCCACCGTGCGAGTACCTTCAGACTCAAAAATATTTCTGTCACGTGGGTCATCATCATGATGTTCTCCTATTACATTATAGCATTCCATCCAATGTTGGACTGTCGCACTGCTCTAATAAAAAATTGCCATTGACACATTAATATTTTCAAATATCTTAGCCTTGATTACCTGTAGAGCAATGTAAATTGAAAGATGATCATCAACGAATTCAAACGTATGCGTGAAACTGGAAGCTAGCTCTTCCCACTCTGTTATTCCTAATCACATCTCGACCAATGTATACCCGTTCCTTAGTATCATGTCCAAAGTATGTATAAATTGGCGGAACCATTCTTGTCCTGATGATGACTCCCATGTCGCGCGACAATGTTCAATGTGTTTGACAGGATTAGTCAATCTTGTATATTTTAGGCTAGTATCGAGCATCTTTTATCCAAATCAAAGTTCCAGTAGTCTTTGGAATTGCGACCATTCTGAAATAGTCTGCTTGTGTGCAACCCACCACCTTGCATGTGTAGCTTTCAATGCAAAGTCCAGGGGCGCTGAGGTTCTATTACTTTCACTTCAAATTATGTAAGAAAATATTCAATGTTAGGAAAGCCTTCATAGGTAGGTATATCACATACCTTAGTACCTACCCATCGCATTGATCATGTAATTCTGGCACATCTTCGCATTGATACTTCATGGAGTCGGTTCTTCTAATTCTCCAAAACTTCTCCTGAATTTGATGAGCAGGAACTAACACTTCACCAACTAAGCTTTCCATCAGTTGTCGGATTCACATAATTATCCTTCGCAGAGGTAATATTGTATATATGGTCCATATATTCATCTTGTCCTTAATTATTTACCTGCTCAACATACCTTTGGCCCTCTAAAGGACCAAGTTGTGCAACTACTCTTAGTTCTTCATCTTCAAATGTTAATAGCCTCTTTTTAAAATTTATAATAGTTTGGTTATCAATGGCCCAGTCGATCCCCAGAATTGTAGGATATGGATTCGTATCATCAAAAATGTATATTACTTCAAAGTCCGCATAAGTCTCTAGTCCTTCTATCTCAATTAGAACCTGTGTTAGTTGACAAATAGGCAACACCTTCGACTGATTGGCTAATCTTAGATGGGCAGGAGACCACTAGTCTCGACATTCCCATACTTTCCTAGGTTTTTCTAGTGAAAATGTTAAGATCAGAACACAAGTCCAGAATAATATAATCCATGTCATAATCTCCTATTTGGGCAGTCATTCTTAGTTCATGACTTGTTTTCAAAATTTTCCCAATGTGGTTAACCCTCCTTTAAGGTAGCATGTCTTCTTGAGGTTCTCCTATTAAGGATGACAATTCTGCTACAACATCTTTATTGTTATTAATGCTAGACAAATTTTAAAGAATTATTTTAGTTTACTAACCTTTTCTGTTGGTTTATTTTGGAATAGTTGCTTGAATCTTTGACGCATGTCCAATATTGGTCCTTTACTTGGTACATCAGCAAAATTCGACGCTTGATTCCCTTTGACGAAGTCATGTTGAGCGTCCATAAATACGTATTTTTCCTTATGGACATCAAAGGACATCTTCTTTTGATGTGTCGGGCGTACTCTCAGTTGTCCATACGGTGCTTCTTAATCTGCTCCAGTCGCAACACCTCCTCTTGTCACAATGATAATATTAGGTTCTCTTGGTTCACCGAAAATCTTCTGTATATTGGGATTAACATTCTGAAGCGGGTTCTGGTTTCCCATATTTTTAGCCTGCCACTTCGTAATCAACTGTGGACATTCTTGAATAGTGTGATCTAGTGCTTTACAATACAAGCATGTCGACGTAGGATTAGTGAAATCTCTAGCATAATGTCTAGACTGTCCATAAATATAACAAATGAATTGGCCTCGTTCGTGACCAAATCCTCCTCCTCTTCCTCAACCTCTAAAAAGTCCACCTCCTCTAGGTTGGTGGTATTGTGCCTGTGAGTACTGTGCTTGAGGATATTTAGCCTATGCGTATTGAGCCTGAGGAAATTGTGCCTGATTCTTTATCAGGTGGGTGTCGACAGTCTTCTCCTGTAGGAACTTATATGCTTTGCAATGTTTCACATCATGTCCTACTAATCGACAAAAAATGTAATATAAACTAGCAGATACGCTTACTATTTTATGTAAATATAGACATTCTTCCAACCGATGTCCTCTAGTTTAACAAATTCTACACCAAGGCATCCCTTGTGTATTTATCAGATTCGATGCATTGGATGCAATATAGTTCATGAAGGTTGGACAATAATATTTATGGTGGCCTTTCGTTCTACACCGGGTACACCAGAGTTCCTGTTGTATTTCTTTCCCTTTCTTGATATGTTGCAGTTGCAATGTGAGGTTAGTAAAATGTGACTGTATCTGCATCATTCCTGCACCAATTTCTCCAACTGGTGAGGCCTCCAGCTTCATGGCGAGCTCAAGATCCTCACTTCGTGATACAATCTTTTGTTGCATTAGAGGAATACATACACGTGGTAACATCGCCGCAATAAACCATTCTTTGTGTTGGACATCAGACAATTGAAAACTTACTTTAGCCATTAAAGTTTTGAATCTTTAGTCAAAATCCCAAATATACTGAGTAGGCAATTATTTAATCTCTTTCAACTCTGTAATGCACCGCGACTCAGATTTAGGTTTCTTAAACTCATCTATCAATCATGTCCAGATCCGATCTAATGTCTTTTATGGTATACTTGCTGGAACCACGAAGAATTTCATGTACCAGTCAAGCACACGACCTCTAAGGGTCGTGATCATCTGGGTTTTCTTTATGGCCTCATCCTTGACCTATTGCACGGTCCATATAACTTCACATAGGAACTAGTGTTGCTCTGGGTCCTCTAACCCATTTCCATTAAATATCGAGAACTTTATATCATTTCTAACCATTCTATTCACCCTTGGTACTGTTGAACTGCTAATGAAAGTTTATTGACTGTTATTTCCATAATTATTGTTATTAAAATTGACAAAACCACTGGTCTATTTGTTTCTATATCTTACCTTAGGTCCTGGAGGTGTACGTGGGGTCACGAGTATACCATAATATTGATCTGGATCTGATACCTCTTCTTCTTCTTCTTCTTTAGATATAAGACGATATTCTTCTTCATCGTCACAAGACTCTCCATCGAGATGTGGTGCCAATTCGCAGTCCTCTCTTTCGATCGCACTACAACTTCCTCCCTTGGTCGCAATCCTTCTTCTCTTTCCCGACTGAAATCTTCTTCCACTTCTTAGGTGATCACCTTCTTGCTTAGTCTTGCTATCAACAAGAAACATCTCAGTTTATTCTCGTCCATTGTGCTCGCAATATTTCTTGCGACATTACCCTAGTTCTCTGCGCATAAATATTTACTCCTCGGACTCCATTCTTAGGATCCCTTTTTCACATACCAACATCTTAATCCACATCTTTAAAGATTTCAAATATCGAACTTGAGGTCCTTGGAAAATTTCTCTTTTTTCTTCGTTGTAGACTTTATCGTGTCGACTATAAAATGCGTGATATATCCCTCCAAAATATTATTAACCCAATAGTTGACAACCTTAGATATAGGATTGCTAATTCTTTTCAACCACTGGATCAATTGAGGGTTCCAATATGTATGTTCTCCACCCTGAAATTTTTTCTTCTGGGTCACTAGCTTCAACAACCACTCATACAATACAATGGGAAATTCGCTAAAGAAAATTTCATGGATGTGTGTGTAAAGGTATCGTTCCAACCATTCTGTCAGGCTCAGACGCGATATTTTATTTTCTTGTCGTGCAAGCTCTAGTGCTTTATAATCAATACAATCTTGAATTTCAGGTTTATTCGGGTACCAAAACATATCCCTGTGACAATGATTCACGGTCCTGACAACTTAGCCATTTATCGGCGTGCTTTCTGTCGACCCAGGTTCAGATCCTCGTTTGTCAACAAATCCCAATTTATTGACCTAACAGAGGGGATCTCCGTCAGCAACACTTGCGGTGCAGATGAAGTCTCACCCGATAAATCTTATTGGGAACTGTGAGAACCAAGTTTCTGTAGTTATGAGGGGCATTTCCTTATTACAACACTGACATGCTACTCGACCGAGACCCATAATAGACCTTTGTCTCATATATTCATTCAAGAAGATAACCTATTGATACGTCGACATAGATAATAGTATATACCATAAAAACATTTAATATTGAACTCATATTCTATACCGTACCATAGAATTAGATGTGCGACATATATGTATATCACTATTTATTCACAATAGATCAGCTCGACATATTCATATCAGTTTATCCACACAAATATACATGTGACATAAACACAGATATGAAAGACACACAAACAAAAGGTTTAATGTGGAAACCCATCTGAGAAAAACCACAAAGGTGCTCTTCATCTAGCATGAGAATTGTTTTAGCACCTTTTGTTTGCGCACTCAGCTTGCAGACTATTCTTTTGATATTCTTTACAATTCATGTATTCTTCTCTTGTATCATGCTCTCTAGTTTTAGTCTCTGTCTCTTTATTGCTCTTTTGTTTCTCTCTATTCTCTTTTCTCTTCGAATGAACAATATCATTGAGTGATCCGCACAAAGCATGGATCGACGCTTTTATAAGCTTTTTACACTTCTTGACCTAACTGTCGACTGACTCTCCACTGTCAATCGATAGGTTGTCTTTATAATTTAACTCATCGTATTACATCTAAAAATAGGAACTATCGGCCCAAATTACAATCATGATTTATTACTAAAAGCATGCTTTTAGTCTAGCTATGTATTTACCAAAATTAAGTCGAACTTGCTTTTTGACTTGATCTATTCCTCTTTTGTCGTGGCTCCTTCTGTCACGTCTTTCACTCGTCTTACGACCAAAATCTTCATCTTTTCGATCATTATTCTGTCTAACTTTTCCTAGGACCAACAATCCTTTTGGTAGCTCGAGTGTACTTCTGCAATGATTGTGCCTAACATGCAGAAGTGATCGAGCAAATGCTCTCTAGTGACTTGACTTTATAGAGTTGAGTGGGGTGCTTTTATTATTTAATGAATAAAAGTGACCTTTATATAGTTTGAGTGTCTCAAGTGATTTAAGTCATCTAAATGAGATATTAAGTCATTACTGTTAGATCATGAGAGGCAAGATTTAATCTTGGCCATTGAGATTTATGGTTAGGGTAGTTATTCAATAATGAAGAATAAAAGGAGAGATTGGAGAGAGATTAGGCGCATTAGATGTTAAAGTATTATAACTTCAGAAGATATTCCAGATGTATTGATTGTATTCCTCTTTCAGGAGATGATTTTGGTCTTGTTAGTATCATTGAAAGAATCAATGTAAACCTCTGGATGTAAGTCAGGTTAATAGTACCCCAAGTGTCAATATAATAAATGTTATTTGTGGTGTCTAGTTGGACAAGTCGACCCAGTCAGTTAGAGAAGTTGGCCCAGTTAGGTTAGAGGTCAAGTCAATTGAAGAATATAAATAGGGAGGCGCTCCCCTTCATTTGTACTCACTCACTCAAGCTGTTTTGCAAGAGAGAGAAAGATTGTTGCGCCCAAAAGAAGAGAGAAGCAGTTGTCTGGGTTTTCCACTGCTCTGGTTGAGTTCTATATTGAGGAAGTTTTGAGAGGTTTTCCCCCTTGTGGTTTCCCCAAGGAAAATATTGTGTTCTTATGTTCTTGTGTTTCTGTGCTTGTTTGTTCTTTGAGTGATCTACTAGTAACTATTTGTTTTAAGATATCATCTAAGCAGATTAAGAAATTTCAACATGGTATTAGAGCCACCCTCAAAGGAATCACTGCATAGGTAAGGTTTTGTTACTTCGAACAAATCCCTCAACAGATCAACCAGAAAATAGGGCTCCCTCAACTCGCCCTTGAAGAGCACATCTTTATGTGGAGATAGAACTAAATTCTAAGAATTTTCAATTTTGGACTAGTTACTACTGCCGGGACAATCTAGGGCTCCAATTTTCCTGAGGTTTCATCATCAATCTCAGAAAAGTGAAGATACACTCTACCCCACCCTAGGGAGGCACATCTTCTCCACCATTCATCTCTACCCATGATCCCGACTGAAAAAATAGGGTTTCTGCATCAAACCCTAGGTCATCTAGAAGGAGATTAATCAGGAGTTATTTTCTTCAAGTAAGTACTATTCCTCTCTATTCCATTTGATATTCTAAGTCTTCTAAAGATGACAAAGAATACCAACCTAGATGAAAATCTTGAAGGTGATGAAAACTTCAGATCATGGAAGTATAGGATCATGCTCATCCTACAAGAGAATGATCTAGATAAATTTGTGAAAGAGGAAGTGAAAGAACCAGAAGAAGTTGAAGCTAAGTCCAAGGATAAGAAGGATATGATCATAGCTAAAAGTATCATAGATGACTCCATCAAAGATAACTTGATTCCTCAAGTATCGTTGAGGGAGACTCCAAAAGAAATGTTTGATGCTCTATCGGGTCTATTTGAAGGAAGAAACATTAATAGGAAAATGACCATGAAAAATCAACTCAAAAGTGTAAGAGCTCAAAAGTCAGAGACCATACAATATTACTTTACAAGAGTATCTCAAATCAAGGATCAACTTAACTCGATTAATGATATGGTTGAATAAGCATAGATTGTTATGATAACCTTAAATGGTCTTCCAACAGATTTGGAAGCCTTTATTCGAGGAATCTGTTCAAGAAGGAAACTAACCAAACTCCGAAAGTTGTGGGAAGAATGTGTCCAAGAAGAAGAAAGGATAGAAGCTAGAGAAGAAAAACTAAATGACAATGAGGATCAAGCCTTGACAACCCACACCAAAGGCAAAAGGAAGAGTCATGACCATCGTCCTAAGACTCAATGGTTTAAAAGACCCAAGAAGGACTTCTCAAACCTTGAATGCTTCACTTGTCATAAGTTGGCACACATTGCCATCAACTGTCCCATGAAAGCAGAAATAATAAAAAAGATGAGAAGGTTTCAGGACCATGCTGCTGAAGATAGTGATCAAGAAGTTGAAGAAGAAGCAAATAAGGATGAAGACTCCATTGAAGAATATGTTTTAATCTCTGCTCTAACAGGATCATTCTCACCAAGAAATGACACCTTGTGTTATAGCTGATTTTACCACACATGGTGAATCACACTTTTATGGCCTTCCCCATCCCTATGCAGACTCCTTAGACCCCATGGACCATTTTTGTTCCTTTGATGTTTCCTAGACCATCTCTAAAAACATGGTTAAATTTTCATACGCGACTTTTAAACCCTTTATCACGTATATACGCGAGTTTGACCTCCAAAACCGCGTACATCGGGATGTGTGCAAAAATCCAAATTCTTTTGGAGTTTTCCTTGATGTGGATCTGACTCACTTATCTCCTAGCCTTCCATATGCCTTGAGATCACTCGAATTCAACCTTTCATTACCCCATTGATGAGCTATATAAGGAACCCTTTGGATACATTAAAGGCATATGAGAAATTAAGAGCAAGAGAACTATAGTCCATTATTTCCGGAACTTGTGCTTGAGTCGGCATCCCCTTTGTCCCTTGGATCACTTTTGTGTTCTTCCCAAGCTTACCTTTTGCTTGTGAGCTTGCTATCGAGAGATGGATGATTGAAGTGGTGGAGGCCCAAGTGGGGGACTCGGTTTCTCCGATTCACAGACTTGCCGAAGAGGTTGTATTCATTGTAATCTCTGATTTTATATCAATAGAAATATCTTTTCCCGTCCAATAATGTGTGTTTGAATGAATATTTTATCCATGGATGATTTCAAATGCTTATATGTTATTGATTATATATGCTGGAGTAGAGCTAACACAATTATATATAGTATGCTTGTCTTGTTTATTGAATGTTGAGGAAGCAATTCATCAATTCAAGCTGAAGTTGGAAAGCTCAATGGGGATCTACACCAACTGTCCGGAATAAGGTATGAATCGAGATCCTTTAGTGTTAGTTGTTTGGTTTCTCTTGCATATAGGAAAGGATTGATTTCTGGAGTTAAGCTGTCTGTTGTGGTACCCCAAGCCATAGGAATTTCTCTCCGTAACAGAATTGGCGACTACGCTAGGGAGTTCCTAGTAGTTGTCCTTTGGGGTTTTTTATCGGCATTCAATGTTCTTGAATTGCTCTTATTTCTCTGTTTCTGTGTCGAGTATGGGGGCATGTTTTCCTGGTAGTGTTTGAATTGGTGTGAATTTTGTCTCACTTCATTTGTTTGCCTATATTTTTATACATTTCTCTTCCTGTACGCGAGTGTTTTACTCACAGCCGTGTATACACGCGGCTTTGACTGTTATCCGCGTACATACGCGGGTTTACTGCAAACAGTCGCGTATGTCCTTAGTTCTGCCTTCTAGAGGAAGATTGATTGTTGCTGGATGATTTTGATGATTGCTGAGTCTCCTTTGATACTGCTAGAGTCTGTATACACCTCTGTTTCTGACTAGAGACACTTTTTTTTTAGGGTAATTTTTTTTTAAGAAGGTTCTTGTCATTGCATTTTCGGTTTTTTGTTTTGGGATTAGTGCATTAGATTTCTTTTACCTTAGTAATTTGTGCGAGTGTTGTTTGATGGTGCTTGCTGAGTCTGGGGGTAGTGGAATCATTATTTTGCTTTAGTATCTCATTTCTATTCAAAAAGTCCAAAATATTTGTTTTTTTGGATCATTATGCATTGCACTTTGCATTTCGCATGGTACTTGCACTGGATTTCCTTAGAGTATCAGTTAGGACTTCATATAGGAATAATTGCATTTGTCATTTGAAGAAAATTTTTGCATTTCACGTAGTAGCATGCCCTATTTTCATTCGACACAATGCATTTGCATTGATTGTTAGGTGTGCATTTTACTTCATGTTGCATCATAACACCATTGGTTGCACGACCATCTACCTCTTTTGAGTAATAAAGACAAATAAAATTAACGCTTAATTAAAATGGATTACACTATTTTCTTGATAGGGTACACCAACAAGATTAGGTTTTAGGGCCTTGGAATAGTTCATTGCAAGTAAATTCTCCAAGACCACCAAACAACATGTATGTGTTTGTCCAGGTGAGAGTGTAAAATTCCTTGGTATAATTAGTGTTTCTCAGGATCCTCCTCTCAAAAGGGAGTTAAGAACGAGGCAGTTTGAGTGGTTATTGATTAGGATGACCCCTAGTCATAACTGAGTAGCACCAGAGATATTTCCAGGATTGTATTCGTATCTGGGGGCTCTTTCGAGAGTTTCAGGCCTTGCTACCCTGCCCATACGGTCAATCCCGCCTGCGACTGTCTGCCTGAGCATTAATTATATTGAGGTGACCTTAGTTGCCGTACCTAGGTTATTGAGGGGGTACTTTGCAGGGGTTATTCTGCGGGTGTCTCGGCCAGGTTCGGGTCGGACAACACAGTCGCTTTACGCGTTGGAGCTGAGGGACACAATAATTGGTTACGAACCCCCGCTTGTTGTGTATGGGATTCTCAAGCCTCTCCTAGGCGAGACATATCTGCTTCATTCGGGAGCTCACATATCCTGCCCTTGTTTGCTTGTGGTTAGCTTTAGATTTTATTGGTGTGTGCTTTGTGCACATTAGCTTGCCTAGGGTTTATGTAATTTAGAGAGTCTTTTTCATTTTTTGAGTCGTTGTGGATACGGGTGCGAATCCTCGCCGTTCTCGTCGTTTAGCAGGACTTCCTCCTTCTACATTTCCTCCTCCTTTGGGAGAGAGAAGCAGACGGTCCAGGCAGACTCATACCCACATTGATTCTTACATGATGGGAGATCATGAAGATGATATTCCTGAGCTGTCTTCTCCACTTCGCATGGATGACAGAGAGTTTACTCCTACATTTGATCCTTCACCTAATGCGGTTGCACATTCTGAGTTTGATCCTTCACATGAAAGACATACTCACTCTAGCTATGATCCCTCATTCACAGGTCATCGGTATGGGATGACGGGTGACGAGACTCACTATGAACCTGCAAGCACTAGTTATGTTAGTTATGGCATGTTTGGTAACCCTATACACGATACGACATTTTTTGCTGAAACGGAATTTGATCCTAACACTATGCCTGGGGGCATTCCCATTTCTTTCCATGCGGAGAGATTTCACAGCACGAGTCATATTACACCCTCCATCCCTACGGTGGAGGCCACATCTCACATTCGTCCTAAACTTGGTGTTAGTAATCCTATTCGGATACCAAAACCAACACGAGTGACTGTTGGGAATACCACGTACATAATTTCACATGTCCCTTCGTCCTCTATTCCTTGTTCTTCGAATGCTTTTCCTCCCCCTCATTCACTTGTTCCTTCGGGCCGGAACGTTGCTACGAGTCATGTCCATACTACTGCTACTCGTCGAGTTGTGTCTCACACGCAAGTACCTCCTGTTGTGTCGGGAGGTCGTATCCCTATTTATGGAGGTCATGTTATTACTTTCGGAGCGTATATTCCTACTTATGGAGTGTCTCATGGGACATCTCATGGGATGTCTGATGGACCTTATTATAGACCGCAGTATGCACAGACTTATTCACCTTATGGGTACGGGTATCAACAACCCGCTTACTCTCCGAATTATGGCTTTGTAGATCCACATAGTCAAGGTACACCACATTATGGTGCTTCCATGCCACCCTATACAGGTCAAATGGGAGGAGGCTACTATGGCCATGGCCATGGTGGTTATGGTCGTTAGTCCTATGTGTATCAAAATTATCAGGGAGCGCCTCTTAGACCTGATCAATCTAGGCTCCCTTTCCTCGCAATGTTAAATTTGCCTGACTTGTCGAGACTAACGAATGATCCGGTATCTTATGACCCGGCTTGGCCGACTGTCCCTAATAAACTTCCCTCGGACATTCCCAAGTTCGAGGGCAAACCAGGAGAAGATCCAAGTGAACATGTTACTACATTTCACCTATGGTGCTCTTCTAATTCCTTACACAAAGATTCGATCCGTTTAAGGCTATTTCAATGCACCCTCACCAGGCCTGCCGCGAAATGGTACATAGAGCTACCTAGGGGGGCATTCGCTTTGTTTGATGACCTAGCTATGACTTTTCTCAACCAGTTCCAGCTACCAGTGCGTTACGATGTTGGTACTGAACTCTTATCGATATTCTGGCAAGATAAAGTCACACATATCTCAGACCGTATCCAAGAGTGGCGTAGACAGAAGAGATTGATTAAAGCCTTCATACCACCGGAGTTTCTCCTCGAGTGGTTCCTTAAATCATTACTACCTTATATAGCAAAGGATGTTTCTACATCCGGAGTTCAGAATGAGGAACAAGCCATTTTTAGGGCACAGGAATTGGACTTGATTTATGCTCAATTTGGTTTGTTATATGAGATCATTCCTAATGCTCCGCGTTCTAGGTTCGACCCTAAGGTCAAAACTGGACCACATGCTGATGGCATTGTTGGTTGTACGAGTACCAAACCTACGGATTTGGTTGTGAAAAAGGTCAGTCAATTATCTATCAACCAATCTACCTTGGGACAAACCTTGGCTTCGTCTCAACCCACCCAAATGGCGAGTGTGCTTGTGGTACAATCGTCGGACCAGAAGGGTAACCAGCAACCCGGAAGGAATAAAAAGAAGGGTAAAAATAATCGTAATGGTGGGAATAGGAATGAAAATGCCAACTCTAATGAAAATAATGCCCGAAATGCTGGGGGGGACAAGCAACCTAAACATAAGGTTAAGTTTCCTTGCAAGTTATGTAAGGATGATCACCTCACTCACTTGTGCCCTCAGATAGAAGAAGCCTCGAGATTCATAGCACATGGCCCAACTGTGCTAACCAACCCTTTACCTCAGAATCAAAACATGAACTCGAGGACCCATGATCAGTCTAGTGAGGATCAAGATCCGTCGAAGGCTTGCAGTGGTCATGGTTGCATCAATATGGTGTGTGCTACTAAGGTTGTGACTCGTGCGAAGGACTATGGTTCGTCACAACCAGACCTCAGAAAGGAACCTGCTCCACCTGAGGGCCCTTTGCGTATTGAAAAACCTGTGTATAAACCTTAAGTTGCTCCTCGCATTCCTAAGGGAGTCCTTAAGCATTCGGGGCACAATCCTAATGCCCGAGCTACCCATAACTATTCTGTTGTGGAGGATTTGGGCCACACTCCTTGTGTAATGTCTGCACTCGAAGTACTTCAGAGTTGTCCTTCGCAAAGGAAAGCTTTGCTTTCTGCTCTTGGTGTTCATGATGATAATTCTTCCTCTGTCATCAAATTTGAAACTACGGGACTTCAGCCTCGCTTGCCTTACTATGTGTCTCTCTTGATTCACGTAGAATGTCTTAACATGACCGTCAAACGCACTGTAATTGACGAAGGCGCTGCTGCTTCCGTAATGTCTCTAGCGTGTTAGAAGGGTTTGGGTTCCCCCGAGTTGTCTAAATCCACTACCATGTTGACTACTTTTGATGGTAGACCGTTTCGACCGCATGGCATTCTTCCTTCTCTTAAAGTTCGTTTGGGAGGGAAGACCATTGCGATAGAGGTCGAGGTGGTTGATGCGCCCCTTGACTACAATTTGTTGCTAGGAAGGAATTAGATGTACAGTATGCAAGCTGCAGCTTCTTCTCTATTTCAAGTGGTATGCTTTCCATTTAATGGGAAGATAGTTACAATTGATCAAACGTCATTCAAGAATCCACCTGTTACCACATCTTCGGGAGCTTCTATCCCAATTGTCCAGCACTCTCACCCGACAACTGGGAGTGTGGGTGTTGGCATGTATCCATCCCTCATGGGAAGCTTTAGTTGTTCTGCACCCGTCCTTATGATAGGATCTAGTTCCGGTGAGGCTTCGCCATCTGTAAGATCGGTGTCTTTTCGCACAAACCGTATGGAGGATCCTTGGATTCTTCCTACACCGAATCCTTCATGTGAGCTCATCAAAACGAACATGTCGTTGCCTACAACTATGATAGCATATCAAACTAATGTTGGATCTGTTGTAGAGCCTAGTTCTTCCTCTTCGTGGACAAAGGAGGAGGACCCTTATGTACTGCCTGCATGGGCAGTGCAGTCTTCTCACACA